>CANXYC011057789.1:0-31972 GCA_948193065.1 Aleurites moluccanus | reverse complement strand
GGGCTGATGGCGTGGCAGCTGATGATCAGGTCTGAGACATCTATTAAACTCCATAATGACTGAAATTTTATACTGTAATAATGTAATTCACAATGATTGGTTTTTTAATCTTGTTATTATATGCTTAATTATATCTTAGTTATTTTAAATCAGCTTAATTATTTGCTGCAGGAACTTTTATCAAAGTATGCCAGCTTAAGCTTGGGCATCTCTGCTTCAGATGCCATTGTATCAGACCAGTGAAGTATGCTCTTATTAAGAGGGTTTTTAGTACTAGAGCAACAAATGCAGGCTTAATGTGTGAAATAAGCCTCTTGTACTTTGTACTTATATTACCTCTATTACTTGTATTAATGTGACTAATTTTATGCCCTATTTAATTAAGCGTGGAACTTAAATTCTGGATTTTGGATTTTGTACGATTAGATCTGTACATATTTTTATTGGAAATATTACAAAAATATTTTATTTTTTTATTTTTTTTTCAATTTTTTTTTTTTTTTTGATATATGTTTAGTATATGTGTAGTATAGTTTTAGTATATTTTTGGTATATATTTGATATATGTTGTATTTTTAAAAAAATATTTATATATATATAATATTTTAAAAAAAATATTTTTAAGAATGCAGTATTTTAAAAAAAATAAAATTTCTAATAGTAAAAATAATTTTTTTTTTTTTTTGGTATTTTTGAAAAATTCCCATTTTTATTTTCTGTGGATAATTTTTCCCCAACTTTAAAAGTGTCGTGCTGCTTGAGAAAAGCCCAATTACCTAAAGCCTTAATGGGCTTTGGGCCCATGTTTGTATTGTTTTGGCAAAGTGTGATTAGTCATTTGGAGGGAAAAACCAAATCAACCAAGAGTCCACCATATTCAACTTAATTTCAGTATTTGCCCTTCTCTCCCAAACTGTATAAATTAGAGAATTCGAGCTTTCAAACAATTTCCCTCATCAATCCTGTCAGGTTTTTAATTATTATCTTTACTAATTACTCAATTAATTTTGATTAATTATATTTCTTTCCTTCTCCATTTTATCTAAATTTTAAATTATTTTCGGTTAAATGCAACTTGTGTGTAGGGGGTAATCTTTATTTTGAAAGATAATGCTTGTTGTGCTCTTGGTTTCTGTTTGGTTGGCAAGAAAATCTGAAGGTAACCTGATATTTTGTGATTGGGCCTTAAAGTCTACCAAGCCGTTACGTTATTGGGCTTTATAAGTCTTACGATTTATTTATTTATTATTTTTTTAAAAATAATGTTACGTGCCTTCTCTGTCCCCTCGAATTTAAGGAGGGAAAACCTAGCCCATCACGTTAAACAAAATTACAATAATGCCATCCTCTCGCTTTTCACACTCAACAATATGTAAACACAAGAATTAGAAGATTTAAGTTTTTAATTGAAGCTCAAACTCTGGTTTTTGAAGAAACGCTCTCTCGACTCTCGTCTCTAAATTCCTGTAAGATTTTAATCATTGCATTTTTTTTTGCAATGAATTTTATAAATTATTTTTAATTTTTCTCCTTTTCATTCTGAATTTCAAATTACGGTTCGAATTTCTGCTTTTAGTTTATGCAGTTTGCTGTTTCTGTATGTATATATGGTTATCTCTAGTTTTTTTTTTTTTTTTTTGCTCTTTCCTTCTGTTTGGTTGTCAAGAAAATCTCGGAAACTTTAGAAGCTTCATAAAATTATTCTCACAGATTTAGTATACGCTAACGCAACTCATGGATTTTGTTCGTTATCGAACGCGAAATAGTAAATTAGATTTACTCTGTCTGCTACTTGTTCGATATTGAGTATTGTCAATCATGTGGGATAAACACTTTTTATACGTAATTTTTTTTTTGAAGGCCTGGGGATGGGATCCAAGTTGCTTTTAAGCTTCTTCTTCTTATGTATATATTTTTAAGTTTTTATTTTGGGTTTAGATGAGTAAAGACTGGAACTAAGTTTCATTTATGGAAGGGTATGCGAGTTTCAATTCATTCTTACTTCTCAGTTAAAGAAAGAGTGTGAACTAAAAGTTCATTTTGTGATTGATATATCAACTAGTGCCAACTTATTCTGAGCATAGTAATCTAAACACTTCGTGAGCGATTTTAAATGGTTTCTTACATTGTTTGAGCTCCTTGAATAGGGAAACGTGCTTTTCACTGATAAGTGATTGTCAATTGCTCTTGTTTAGATACATTTAAAGAAGTGAGAAATAAGTGATTGTCAATTGCTCTTGTGTAGATACATTTAAAGAAGTGAGAAAGATGGTGGAAGCAGAATGCACCCCACAAAATATTCGGAAGATGATTTGTGAAGAAGCAATCAGGAAGACAAAGAAGATCATAGAAGGACATCCAGAAACAACATTTACTATAGAAGAGTATCAGAGGTTTCATCAGTATCCTTTATAAATGGTAGAGGATTTCATTACAATAATCTTTCCCTCTATTGATACTTCTACATATTTGATCAGTGATGTTTAGATGGATAAGATATCCATCACTACATTGGCAGATGTGCCTATGAACTGGGTGTTTTTCCTGGATCTGATGAAAATTCAATGTGGCTTTATCAAAGATTTAGGGAGACCTTGGAAGAAAGTGTCATTTCAATAGTAAGTTTGTCATACTGAATAACTGTTGATTCAATCCATCATGGAAGTAGATTTTTGGTTCATTGACTTTTGCTAAGGCCATCCTGGGTTTCTAGTTTACATGCTTTTAACGTGAGTTTAAGCGCACGGCATCTATGCAAAGCAGTTTCACTTTCATAATAGTCCTTGAAATATGAAACGCAAGCATATGATTATTACTATACAAGTTATTTGGGAGCATGGCTGTCTAATCTTTAAGCAGCTAACCATCAGAAAACTTTCATGGTGCTATCTGAAACAAATTTTCTATATAAAACTATAATGCTTATGTGTCTCCTTTGCTCTCAGGTATTGCCATCTTTAAAGGACAAGTGTGATGTCCCATTGTTGAGGGAACTTGTCTTAATGTGGTCAAATTACAAGTTGATGGCAAGGTGGCTTTGTAGATTTTTTGAGTATCTTGACCGCTACTTTATTCCTGGACATATGAAACTTGGTTCACTTAATGACATTTCAATTGATTGCTTCCGATATTCGGTAACAGAATTTGTCATATTCTTAAATTGGAGTTGTTCCTCGATGTTGTATTATGTAATTATGCATATCACTTTTTCTGTCCCTTTATATTAGTTATCATTTCCAACCTTTTTAGATTTTTTAATGATGCTGTCCTAAATTCCAGGTTTTCAAGGTGTTGTATTCTAATTTCCGGGATGCTGCAGTATCATTGGCATGTTGATATGCTTTACCCTTGCTTTACCCTATCAGATTTTTGAAGTCTCTGTCAAACTAAAATTAGAAGTCTTAACTTTTTGTGCAGATCAAACTAGAACGTCTTGGATTCCACATTGATCGGGACCTACTGAAAAATGTCGTCCTTGTCTTCTTGGAAATGTATGAACGTAAAGGACTAAGCTATTACGGAGATTTTGAGAGGACAATGCTTGAAGAAACTGCCACTTACTACTCTCTGTTGGCTCAGCAGTGGCTTCAGTTTGATTCATCTGAATATTACATTCAAAAGGTTTTATCCATATGTATTTTATGGTCAAGATTTCTTTGTGATATTTGTTTGGTGTGGTACCTAATATTTGACAAACAACTTAAAAGGATTCTATTGATGTTTCAGGTTTACTGGTGCCTAAAGCAAGAGAAAGGAAGGGCTAGTTACTACTTGCCCCCCAGCACAGAATTCAAGTTATTAAAGGTACTTTTATTGCTATTTGGATCCTCGATGCAGCATAAATGGTTTAACAATTTTCTACACTAACCACATTGTGATCCCTTGCACATTGTGATCCCTTGCCTTTTCCCAGAATTTCAATTTTGTCCTCTCTTCTAGGTCATTTATAGTATTTCGGACAAAACCTGACTCGGCTGCTGCCAAGGTTTAACATTTAGCTTTATCTATGTTGGTTTTTTATTTGATTCTTCTATTAGGATCTATTTGGATAGTGATCATTTGAAATAAATATTGATTTGGATTTGAGTTTCAAATGTGAAATAATAAACAATAGGATGATGCCAAATTCTAATGACTAGCTATCCAAATGGATCCTTGTGTTTTTACATTCATTTAGTCTTTGAAGGTTGGTAACATTATTTGGGCAAGTGTCGTACAACATGCAGCATTCGTGGGGAATGATGCTGGTCTAGTTACTCTGTTATTAGGACTTCATAATGCATTTAGGTTATACTCTTTATGGTTCCTTCTGCAGATTATCAGATGCCAGTTGCTGGAGCAACCTGCGGACAAACTGATTGAAAAGCAAAAGGCTGAGAACAGCGGCCTGGTAACAGATTACCAGGTGTGTAAAAACTTTCTAAAATTAGTGTGTTGTGTTACTCGCCAGTGAAAACAAAGCATCACTATATCCACCAAAATGCTACGAGTACAATGGTAATCATAAAATGGAAAATCGTTAAAGACTGATACAAAGAACACATGAATCTGAAGAAGGGGATCTCCGTTCCACCCTCCCCCTGTTGTTTTTCAAGACTCTCTCTTCTAATTATTGAGACTTGAAGATATTTATGGACTGAGAGAAATTTAAGCTGATCTTACTTCCAATCATCTAACGTTATTCTAGTCATCATCATCCAATCCATTTGCCTTTTTGTGTTCAGTTCTTCTGAGGAGAACAGTCTGACTGTCATACGGCTGACTATGGATCATTTGCAGGAAATGTTGTCAAAATGTGCTGGCATGACTCTTGAAGAGGGAAGCTCTTCATCAGCACCAGGAGAATGGTTGTCTGCTTTACTGGCAAGTTCAACTCGGTTATGATGAGTTTCATAGTGTGTTACTGGAAAATGACACAGATCCCTCCAATTAAAGAATGATAAAATATAGCCTGCTAATGCCAAGGAAGAAACGTACTTCCTTAGAATTGCATTTTTTTAGTCCTGCTAGGTTATGCAAGGGTACATTCTTATAGTTAAAAAAAAATTTAATTGTCTTCTTATTCTCTCCTAAATAGTGGCATTTGATAACATACTTGGTTTTTCTTTTATTATTGTAAAAATAATTCTTTTATTCATCAGTACAACAAGATGAAGATGGTGTTTCCATATATACTTCAAATTGTATTTGTCGAATCGTAAGCAGAAGACCTTGTGAAGTATGGGCATCTTAACTTTGTATTTCCAGATCCATTGCGTTGACCTGCATAAAAGCTTTTTATTATTATTCCTTGACAACAAATTGTTGAAAAGGAGTGGTAGAATAATAAAAAAATCTCCTCCAGCATGATTTAAAGGAAAAGATTGGTGATGGAAAAATTCAACTTTAAGTTTAGAATAATAAGATACAAATTGGCATATGCATTTGATATTTTAGACCTAATACTAATATGCTGCAAGACAAATGTGGATGGAAATTTTGTTCTGCGACATCATTGCAAAAGCATTACCGAGGGATGTTTGGCTAAAAACAGAATTTTATTAAATGCTGTTTAAAAAAAAATTATCAAGTTTAATTTTTTTTTACCTTTAAAATGACATTTTATTTTAGAAATATTGTATAAATATACTTTTTTTTATTTTTTTTTTCAATTTTATAGTTTTTTTTTTTTTTACCTTTTTTTTTAGTATATATTTAATATATGTGTAGTTTATTTTTAATATATATTTGATATATATCGTATTTTTGAAAAAATATTTTTAAATATGTAGTATTTTTAAAATTTTTTTTAATAATAAAAATAAAATATTTTTTATATTTTTCAATATTTTTTAAAAAATTCATTTTATTTTTACATCTCAATACTTAAAAAACCGTTTGATTTTTTGTAGATGCAAATACCATAAAATTACAAGTAACAGCCATTGTTTAATCGGATTAAGATTCAATGGGCCTTCTGTCATTTGGGCCTCTGCTTGGATATCTCGGTGTGCTTTACCAGCATTATTTTATTCCAAAAACGTAAACGACATTGCGTTTGTTATAACAATCGTCTATATTGTTTGTGTTCAGAACAGTGAACTCCGCAAGAGTTTAGGCGGAGTAAGGTCGTTAATTTTCAAATTTCAACAGATAGATTTCCGTTTCTAGAGATAAGCCTCTCTCCTGATTCTTCATTTCAATGGATATCTTTTCTTATAGTAGTCAATGAAGCGTCAATTTCTAGTAAAGTCAAATTAATTAATTTTCTGTTTGGTTGATCAGAAAATGCGAGAAAGTTCGTTCTCTGAAACATATAATTGGAACTCTGGAAATTGGGCCTTGTGGCTTATGGTAGCATCATTAATTGGTGCAGGAGGTAAAAGAATTTATGCTTCTTTTTATTTATATAGCTATATTTCAGTTTCATCTCTGCAATTGCAACTTAAACGTTTGTATTAAGGGAGAAATGTGCTGGTACACGAGTGATTTCAGCTGTTCGTTGACTAAAAGAATCCATTGAAGATAGAGCAGAGGAAAATTTTTGAGACGACGGAAAAGTTTCCCTCTGGTCTATTTTTTTAAAACTTTTCCTCCGTCCAAACGATCAGGAAAGCTGCTCCACTGGTCGTTCCTTATCCTGATAATGGTAAATAATAGAAAAAAGCATATTTTCAGTGAATATATATATATATATATATTTTAGGGAAAAATAAATTTATATTGAAATTTGATTTCACTTGAAAGTGGAAAACATGAGGGTGATAGAAATAAGCAAATTATCGGAGAAACTTCAAAGAAATTGACTTTTTATTAAGTCAGATAAATTATTTTGTAATTAGTAAATTAGCAATCTATTACATATTACCTTGTTTTTTCCTCTTCATATTCATTTTTTAGAAAACCACACATAATAAACTCCAAAAGATGTAAATTTTTCAAGGCACAATCTTATAATCTTTCATCTTGTCTATCCAAGAAATTAAGGAATTCTTGGAATTCCTAAATCCAAAGAATCCATGTTCCTTACTCTTATTCATGCTCAACAACAAAGCCTCTCCTCCTAATAATAAATCTGCAAACCACCACGCCGCTACCTCTTCCAACTTAGTTTGCTGCAGCTGGTTTTTCCTCACAATTTCCTCCCAAATAGGTCCTTTTCCTTCATCATCTTCAACAAGCTCTGTCTTTCATCTCCCTCCTCAAAGCCGTACTCCTTAATCCCAAACTTCTCGGCCAATACTTTCCAGAAATGTTTCCATTTGAAAACATCCCCATTATGGCAATTAAATGCCTCATTTCTTGCAGATAGATCCAATGCTGCCCATATTTGCTGCTCTGCTATCAGATTCGCATCCGAAGCACTTGTATAACAATTCCAAGCTTCTTTAGTCCCTGGAAATTTTAAAGGAACTCCCTTATGCTTGCATATAGAGGCATATATACAAACAGTGCCTATTACATTCATCATGCTGTAAGGTGAGAATCCGAATATCTGATCAGGCCGGTGAATAGACCAAGTCAATCCCTTTTTCTTGGCTACTTCTTTGAACAAAATGTCTTCAAGATGGTATTGAAAATTAGGGACATTCAATCTGGGCATGTCCTCTGTGAAAGGAGGATCATGAGTTTGAATTTTACCGAACAATTCGAACGGGCCAGTGTAGTGTTTGCTACCAGTTTGGAGACAAATATGTCGAAGATTTGGAGCACGAGGGATCATGGTTTGGAGAACATTACGAAGCATGAGGCCATTAATCTCACAATTCTCAGCCTCAGTGGCTTTGCTTGTCCAAGTCACGTAGAATATGTGTGTTACATCAGTTAGACAAGAGAGCTTAGATTTAGCATCAGATGGGTTGGAGATATCACACTGGATGTACTCAATTGGGTGAGTTGTATTCCAGTTTGGCCGAGGGCGGCGAGCCACTCCATATACTTTCCAAGGGCCACCTGGTGTGTCAGGTTGTGGAAGAATCTCTGCCAAGCTGTTGCCAACAATTCCAGTCACACCTAACACTAGGCCTACACTCTCAAAGCTTTGTGGTGGTGAGTCCTCTTGGTCAAATTTCTTCTGCATAATAAAAAAAAAATGTAGAATTTCTATGTCAAAATGTGCAATAGTCCTAAAAATCTTAAACTTTGTGCATATTTGATAAATCATAATAGAATGTAAAGAATTTTCTGAAGTTCATTATATTGAATTACGATCTATTATACGTGTTAGGAAAGTTAATGATATGTCACAGCTGTTAGTTACCTAGCTGGGGCACAATTGTAAAAGGAAGTGAACTAAAATCAATAAATAAATGAGTGTAACAGAAAAGATATTCGGTTAATTAAACATAATCAATTTCTATCCTACTCTCTCTCTCTCCTCTTTCTTCTCTTTTATTCTCTCCCTGAATATTTTCTTCCGTTTTCTGACTCACCAAACATCAGTTTAGGTTCTTATGATCAATAGACCTAACAACATGCCAGGAGTTTATGTAATAACAGAATTGGTGTTACCTTAGCAGCACCAATAGCACCAGTCCACCACCAGTTTATCATTTTGAGGATAGTTTGTTTGATTGGATAGTGTACTGAATTTTTAAACCAAATTGCAGTTTATAAGATTTTTGCTGCCACTAATAAAGGTTGATCATCTGTAATTTATATTTAATAAAGGAATAATAAGACAGGTAGAGATGAGAGGAGCAATGACATAGTTTGGAAAAGAGAGGTGGCGCCGCCTGGGAATTATATACTAATGTGTGCAGATCTATTTGAGATACTATGGAGGTTGATTTGTGATTTGCAGGAAACCTTGTAGTTGGAGACGTTTAGTATTAGATTATGTGAATAATAATAATTTTCAATAATTATATAAGAACCAACAAATTTGAAATTGACATTTGACATTAATAAATCATAAACTGAAAATAATTAATGTTGTGCAAGAAAGTATATATATCATATATGGGTTGTCTTTAATAAGAGTAATTTTGTTTGTTGCTTTAGACAGCAGTGCAACCAACTAATCTAAATTGACATTTGAAATTAATAAAATATACAGTAAAATCTCTATAAATTATAAATTAATATCATTGATAAATATAAACTAAATAAATTGAATAGAAAAATATACGATGAATTGAATATGAATTAAATGAAATAAAAAAATATATAAATATAATTATTATTTTATTAATTTATCGAAATTATTAATTTTGGATTATTAATTTAAGTTTGGATCGTAAAAATTTATTATATAATATAAATTATTAATTTATCGGATATTAATTTATAAATGATGAGAATTATAAGTATTGGTACATGGTGCAGAGGTACACAGTTTAAGGTCGTAAGTTGAAAATTAGCTTTTTCTTAATTGAGCACTTTGCTTTGCTTTTGCAGTGTGCATAGATAGTGTGTTTGATTAAAAGGAAAAGACGTTCAAAATTAGTTGTTGTCATACAGGCATATAGTCATGTAAATTGAATTTGATTAATGCTATGGCCGTACCCTTCTCGTAATCAAAGGTTTTGAAATAATTTTTGAATACGTAGACAAGGGAACTCTTCAGAATCACATATTCAGTTCAAATAATTATGGACCGTCCTTGTGGAAAATGACAAGACTGATGTTTATGGTTTTGGAATAACGCTTCTTCAGTTTATGGCTGGAAAAAGGGCAATCAATCATTATCATGTTGATTCTAACTAATGTATTTCTGGCGGTATATAAAGGAAAATGGCCGGTTTGATGAGCTTGATCAGTGACTGTTGACTTTACAGAGTCGACAAAGAAGAGCAATTCAGAGAGAGAAAATGCTGTTGGCTCTCCAGATATTGAATTAGCAAATTAACTGGATGCTAGTTTATTTATGAGCTATCTCACAATTCTGAATTTGACTTGGATATCAATGGGATAAAAAAGTTGGGTTAATTATTATTTTCTGAATAAAATGATACAATATATTAAATTTCTTTTTATTTTTTAAAAATATATTAATTTTTTTTTAATAAATGTCATAATATATTATTAGATCTTACCGTTTAATTTTATCATTAGTCAACTCATAGTCAACCCTATAAAGATAATAAAAAATAAAAATATTCTTATTCTTTAATTTTTAATTAATTACATTTTATTTTTATTTTAAAATTTTTTTTTAAGATTAAAAAATTTAATCTTAAGATGTTTGGGTGCTTTAGAGGTATAAAAAAGGATAAAACGGCGCTAACGAGAAATGGAAGAATATTATTGGAAGAGTCTATTGCCTTTAATAATGGCAAAGGTAATCCTATCCGTTGAAAATGCAACAAATAACTATGACCAAAATCAAATAATTTCTTCTGAAGGATTGTACAATTTGTATGAGGGGTATTTACAAGACCGCCCAGTAATTGTGAAAATATATTACGAAAATGAAGGTTATCTCCAATATTGTATAAGAGATATTGTGTTTGGATCACAAATGAATGTCCGCAAAAATGTACTGAAGCTGTTAGGTTGTTGCTTAGAATCCCAAGTGCCTATTCTAGTTTATGAACATGCTAAGAATTGTTCTCTTGAATATCACATTAACAGGAATACAGATAGACCCAATTTTCAAGCTTTATTATGGAAAAATAGGTTGAAGATTGCTGTTGATGTAGCTAATACGATCGCTTATCTTCACATTGCATTCTCAAGACCCATTGTTTATAGAAACATTTGTATCAAAAATATTTTGCTGGATGAAGAGTACATTGCCAAATTGAGTGATTTTTCACTATCCATATCAATTCCTGAAGGTGAAACTCACATAAATGAAGATGATGTTAAAGGGATACTTGGATATATTGATCCTGAATACTGGGAACATTCAGGATTCAATGAGAAAATTGTGGTTTATAGTTTTGGAATAACGCTACTTGAGCTTTTGACTGGAAAAGAGGCAATGGATTTGTCCTGGTATGTCGCGGAGCATCTGGAGAAAAATAACCGATTTTACGAGTTTGTAGACCCGAAAATTGTTGAAGAGGGATCATGACAAGGGAAAGAGCAGCAATTAGAAGATTTTGAAATGCTTGCCCTTCAATGCATTCGTGACCGTGGAGTGGATAGGCCAGATATCATTGATGTTGCCAAACAACTTGAGCAAATTTATGAATCCTTAATTACCAATCATTATTAGCTTTTTCTTTGATTGATTTGTTATTTTATGGACTCAGATGTATATAAATTATTAAAAATTATAATTTGAATGTATTTGATTTAATGAATTTAATGATATATTTTCGTGTTAAATAAAAATTAAATAAATAATAAAAAAAATATTATAAAGTTTAATATAAAAATATATTATTGAATTTATTACATAAAAAATATTTAAATTATAATTTCAAATTCTTAAAATGTGACTAACGAAGGATTATTGTACACAATCAATATAAATGTATCTTTCAACTGTTTGACTCCTATTTTTAAGGCAAAAAAAAGTTTCTATATAAATATTGCATGAAAGCATTTACAAAATAATTTAATTTCAATAAAAATGGAGTTATATGTAAAATTATAGAATTATGAATTCAAATTTTAGTTGAAATATTATATAATACTGAATTTAAATTTTTATTATTATTTTTATTTAAAAAATTATAAAAAAAAATCGATTATGAATCTATTATTTAAAAAAGTGTGCACTTAACGTTTAGATTATATATTGATGTTATAAAATTTTAAAAGACTTTTTTATTTTAAAATGAAAAAAAAAGAAAAAATTCAGCCAAGTGGAGAGATTATTAATATACTATATGTTTATTGATTTACGCTGAAACTTATTAAAGAGTGCGGTTGCTTTCAAAAAAATGATTGTAGAAGAGACATAGATCAGTAATCAATAGATTGGAATCTCGTATTCAGGGGGGGCTAATCAACGTCTATTCTTTGCCCTCTAACAACCGGACCTAATCACTTACTAAACTCTTTTTTCACACAATAGAGACCACCTAACCCAATTTTTATTTCACTTTTATTATAATTTGCCCTTTCGCTACAAAATACAGCCAAATTTTTTAATATTATATCAACTAAATATTTGTTAAATCAACTCACTAATTAAGTAATGGATTGGAACTATTGAATTGGGGACAAACAAATAGATTCTATTATTTATTTATTCTTACATAATAATAATAATAATATTAATATTACATTATCCTGTTTAGCTTATCGATAAATATATATTAAATTTAATTAATACTAAAATAATTATATTTAATTTTTTTATAAATACATTAATGATTCATTCAAATGATAATAATTTAAATTTGAATTAAATTTCTTATTTAAATAATTAAAATTAAATAAATATTAATTTAATTTAAATATTTAGTGATATTTATATTTTTAAAAAATTAATATTTTAAATATTTTTTTTTATTTAGAAGATGTTTGAATGGACGATTGACTTATTGATTTGAAATTAAAATACTTTTTACAATTGATAAAAATTTTAATTGGTAATCACAACTTTTACCTGTTAACAATTTTTAACAGTTTTGAAGAAAACGAATCGATAGTTGAACATCTAAATATTCAATGATTTTTCAATTACCGATATGTATATTTTTAAATGGTAATTGAGTTTTATAGTTAAATATCCAAACATCCTCCTAATTATTTCTAATTTACTATCAATATTTTCAACCTAATATCTTTATTTTTTTTTTTAAATTTAAAATATAAAATTTCAACTTTTTATACTTTTTAAATAAAAATATTTATAAATTTATAAATTTTAAATAATAAATTTTAAATATAAGATTTTAAATTTAAATTGATGCATTAAACGTATTAATTTTTTTTAATAGAGTCATATATTTTTAATTTTTTTTTTTTTTTAAAAAAGGTGATTGAAAAAAGTGTTTGTGGTAGTGTGTTAAGATGGTTACCAACTTTATAAATTGGTGCCTTCCTAAGAAAACACATCGCTTTTCCAATAGTGGCGGAGTTGTGGTGTGGGTGGGAATGATGATTAGATATGTCACCTGCCCATCATTGCTCATTGATCTCCCTTGGCCCCCACTTTTCAATCATTTCATCACCGTTCACTCCAATCAACTCCAAATTTTGTACATCTCAACAACACATTTCAAGTTCAATTAATCAAATATGGATTCTCACATCTTATTATTGTTAATTAAAAAAAATGTTTGTTAAAGATATTTAACTTCAATTATTAGAATTTCAACTATCAAAGTTGGAATGAAATCTTTTTAAATTATAAATAGAAAAAAACTAAGTTTCTATGTTGCTTTCTATTTTAATGTATTCATTTATTTGAGGTCTTTATATTTAATATAAATCTTTTATTTTGTAGTAAAATATATTTTTTAAAGAGTAAGAAGATGTTTAAATTTAAATTTTACCCACTATATTTCAAAATAAATATGTAATTATTAAATTATAATTTAATAGTATAACCAAATTAAATTTAATATATAAAATGATATTATCATAAACTCTAATAATTAGATGGTGTTTGATGACTTAATTTAATATTTAAAGTATTTAATTATTTTAAATTATTTAATATTTATTTTAAAAAGTGTCAGTTAAAAAAAATAATTAAAAATGATAAATTAAAATTTTTAATTTAGAATTTGCATTGACTATATTATGCTATTAGATTTTTAAATATTTATATAATTTAAAAATTATATTATTTTTATTATTCAATACTTAATTTTTAATTTTATCAAATACTATTTTAATTAATTTACAAAATAAATTTATTTCATGTTTTATTAATTAAAATTTGATTATTAAATTATTATTAATGATATGATTTATGGATATATTATACGTGTGTTTAGCATTCAAGTTAAACTGCTTTCATCAAAATTTGTTTACTTTATTAAAGTTTATATAAGTGTAATTTGAGAATTTTTTTTTTTTAAATGCAATTTTAAAAAACATCTCTAAAATAATAATAAACTAATCCTATATAAGCTTATCATTATTAAGAAAGTAAATAAATATAAAATTAAATAAAAAAATTGTCAAAATAGTCCAAATATACATTTAACTTTTGTTAATAGGTTTTACTGAGATCATTAAGTGGGTCAAATTGAGGATATGAAACTCATTAATGATTCAAAATCATTTCGTTTAAGCATTTGACTTTATATTTTACTAATGAGTTTTGGTGTCTAATTGAGATTTTTTAAATGGGTATTTGATAATTTTTTTTGATGTGATTATTAATTTTTTTTATTTTTAATAATCACATTATATCATTTAGTTATCGGCAGTTGTTAACTGTTAAGTAGCTATTAAATAGTTAAAGAATGGTTAAAAAAAATTTTAATTTAAAAATTTTTTAAAAAAATTATCCTTATTTAAATAAAAATAATAAATTATTATTTTAAAAATAATATTTAAATAAAATAATTATTAAATTTATTAATCACAACTAACTATTAATAAATTTATCAATCACCTATAATAATAAATTAATAGATAATAATTATTCACTAGCAGTTAATAATTAACTATTATTATAAATAGTTAAATCAAATGAGTTGTAACACCAATTTAGAAATAAATTTTGATAAAATTACTTTTATTAACTAATAATTTTTTATTCACTAAATTTTGGAAAATAATAATTTTGTATTCGCTAAAATCACTTTTATTTAATGAATTCAAAAACATCTTAATTATTATTGACTGTCTTTGTTTTCTTTTGTACGTTTTTTTATTTATTTATAAAAAAATAGTAATAATAATTTTTATTTTTTGGTACTTTTGTGTTTTTGTTAATTCATCAGATTCTCTCTGCTCATTAAAATAAAACCCACAAAGAATCTCTTTTGAGATCCAACCATACAATGCCAATTTCCCTTTAATCTCGCCAAAATTAGGGTTTTCTCTCTATCGTCCTCCAATTTCTGTCTAAATTTCCATAAAATCAACTCCTTCCTCACTCAATTCTATTTAGTTTTTTCATTATTTTTAGTTACTAGATTCGATTCAGCTGTAAAGTTCTGTTTTTGTTTGGAGCAGATAAAAGTTTGAAACTGCAGGCTGATTTTACTGAATTTTTGGTGGGGTTTCATGGCTGTTTGATTTGACTTTTGGGTTTGAATTGTTGATCAGAAGGAGCTGAGACTAACGGAATTTAGGTTGGTGTTGCATGTGGGGAATTCTTGATTTTGAAGCTCAAAATTAGTGCTTTTTGGTTGAATGTTGATAAGGATATTAAATAAGGATTTGGGTTTGATAAGTTTTAGGGTTTTGTTTTGATTTGGTGACTCTGCATGTGTAAGCAGTTAGGGGTCCTCTGCTAGACTGTAGAGGATCCCTATTAATTGTTTCCCATCTTTTCCTAATTTTTATTGTTGAAAGAGCTTGTGAAATGGAATAATGCAAATAACAATTAGTTGATTTGGAGTTTGTCTTTGTCAATCTAAGGGGTCTTGCGTAATTGGCATTTTGTGGATTGGTATTGATTGTTTAGCTTATTTATAGAAGTTATTTTTGGGAAGGAAATGTTTGGTTCTGGTTCAGCTACTGGCCATGACAATACTGGAGTCGTTCCCATGCGCTTTGTGTGGCTTTATGGAGGGAGGAGTGTGTTTCTCAGTGGCTCTTTCACCGGGTAGGTTACTAAATTGATCATACTTTGGTTTGTAACTACCTAGGATTGGTTTTTTACTATTAGCAAGTGTATAAATGGTTTTCTAGTCTTTAATTTTTTAATTATGTTGGATGTGTGATGGCGTTTTTAAACCGATTTGCATTCTGGACAGATGGACTGAACACATACCCATGTCCCCAGTGGAGGGGTGCCCCACTGTTTTCCAAGTTCTTTGCAGCTTAACACCAGGATATCACCAGGTTAGTCTGCTGCTATGATTGAAATTATTATCATACTCAACTCAGCTTGCCAATGGATTATTGAGAGCCAGGTAAGTATTTAATGGCAAGTATTATTTGAAACATTCACACGTGGAGTCCAGGATTATTTATCATATGTTTGTTCTGTATGCAGTATCTTAGTTAACACCAATGGTTATCAAAGAGGAATTATGGAGAAAGTGAAAAGATGAAACTTCTTTATGGTCACATTTATAGATTATTGCACAAGAAGTTCAGAGTTTGAAGTATACACACAAGAAACAAACACGCGCACACACAAATATCTAAATGGGAAAAAGAAAGAGAAAAAGAATAAAGAAAAATAGTATGCCTAGCTTTGGAGGATGGCAGTCGCTATATAAGTTATTCCTCTTCCTTGAACTGAACAACAACAAATTATATTACTCAATGGAACTAAATGATTTTAGGACTCTGAAGTTCTCAAATTGTTTCCCTTGTTAAAGTTTCCTTTCATTCTGTGAAATTGTTATAAGTTTTAGAGTCATCAATACATTCAAATTAGGACTGGGTCGTCAGTGGCCTATTATCATCAAATAAGAGTTGTTGCTTTATTGGTGATAATCTGCATGTGATATAACTGCTTACCACCAATACATACATAGCATGTGTGTGTGTGTGTGTGTGTGTGTGTATTCCTAGATAAAGATGATCATTAACCCTACATTAGTACTGCAGCAAGTTGAAACTCTTAGGAAAAAAAATTGTTTATCACTTGAGGACAATAATATAGGAAGCAATTTGAAAATGTTGATAAATTATGATATCCCTTTTATTGGCATGCTTATTTATCTATAAAAAAAAAATAGAAGATATTTGTTTCTGACATTCAGATTTTTGTGTCCATTTACATGCAGTACAAGTTTTTTGTTGATGGAGAATGGCGGCATGATGAGCACCAGCCCTCTGTAAGTGGGAATTATGGGATAGTAAATACTGTTTTTGTACCTAGGGAACCTGATATGGTTCCTGCAATTTTTAGTTCCGAGACATCTGGATCTAATATGGAGCTGGATGATGTCTTCTTACGTCCGGTAAGAGTCTAATTCAGTTTCTAGCTTGTCATCATCACCCCGATTTCAGAGTATCATGATCATTTTTCTATTACTGTTTGTTTATCATCTCTCTGATTAGGATAAGGACTAGCTATCTGTTGTACTTTGTCAATTTAAATGTATATAGATATTCTTATTTTCAATCTGTTATTTTGTGTCTTGTTCATTGTCTGTATATGCATTTACTATACACTTGGCTGCAAGCATATCATGTCAATTTGCCCAGGCAGTCCATCAAAGATTTTGGACAAAATCTTGTAACTATATCCCTTTGCCTCCCTTCTGTGCCTGAAAACTTGCTTCTGACTTGCCCTTTTTTTGGAGTTCTTACAAGAGCAATGTTATTTGCATTGAGGTGGCAACACTTCCAATTGAAGAATCTTGAACTCTGGACGGTGGAAAAGTGAAAACATTGAATTTTGCAGAAGAAATTATCTTGAGCTGCTGAGTTCTTTGGGGATCTTAAAATTATGAAATAAATGAGGAAGGGGATATTTTGCAACTATAGTTATAGTCTCTATATATGTGTGTTTGCTAATTCTGTCCTAAAAAAGAAAAATGTTACTCACGTTATTGGATGATACTTTTCAGGAGGTAATTTCAAGGGTATCAGAGGCTGATTTGGAGGTTTCTCGTCAACGTATCTCTGCATTCTTGTCTGCACATACTGCATATGAGCTGCTTCCTGAGTCAGGCAAGGTTTGAATGCTTTACCTTCTTCATAGCTATTTATGTGGCTATTCATCTGGGTTCAACCACTTCAATTTCACATGCTCACCACTTTCTCATTGTATGAATTATAGGTAATTGCGTTGGATGTTAATTTACCGGTTAAGCAAGCATTCCATATTCTCTATGAACAGGTGAATCTCTACTATACACAGACAAGCGTTAATTGAAAACATGCATAAAATGCACATGAAACCAAACTGAAGTGCCTCAGAATTTATATATGGCCAACTTTCCTTGTTTGATATCTGAAACTGTTAATCCTCAGGGCATCATTTCAATTATTCATATGCTTTTGCAACATGCATGTGTTGTCGATATTAGCTTAGATTTTCATCTTTTTGATTTCATTTAATTTCAGGGCATCCCTGTGGCTCCTCTCTGGGACTTCCTTAAAGGCCAGTTTGTTGGAGTTCTGACTGCATTGGACTTCATCTTGATTCTGAGGGAGGTATGTATTTTGTCACTCTTTTCCAGTGCTAACATATGTCATATAGACTTTTAAAGATAATTATAATTTAGTTTTTGTAAAAAGAATTTATTGACGAGAGAAGAATAAGGAAAGTCATAATTCACTTCAAAAAGAAGAATGTATGAGATATGAAACTGCTACTCTATTGAGGTCTACATTGCTTATGTGGTCTACTATTTTCTGTATCTATAATATGAAAGACATCACTGCTTGGAGAAAAATGCCTAATAAATACTACTATTCTTTTACCATTGGCCTCGTCAGCATTCACATTTATTGGGCAATAAAAAATGCAGTTTATAATATTCTCTCTTGGATTAAATTTTACATTGTCATTTCCTGTGGAGAATTGCTGAAGAAAATCATTTTTATTTTGGCCATATTGCAAAGACTCTTAAATAGGTTGGTCAGGTTGCTTACAATCCAACTACCCACACTTCTAAATGATCGAGCTTATTCTTTACAAACTCAAAGGAACGATGGTTAAGTTGACTTGCTGAACAGTTTCCTGCCTTTTTCTATTTTCGTGCTCTGATTACGAAAAGCTTGTTTGTCATTTAGATGGTTATTATCCCTGTTACCTAACACATAAACCACTCCTGATAAATATGTTACACATGCGTACTTGGACCTTTTGAGCTACTGAAATACGTCCTTGTAAGATATGAAGCTCAAGTTATGCAAGGAATATCAAGTTGTTTGCTTTCTATTGTCTGTGTTTGCGTTCTTGGAGATCATTAACATTTATAAGGCCATGGATTTCAGCTTGGAAATCATGGATCTAATTTGACGGAGGAACAATTAGAGACACATACTATATCAGCTTGGAAGGAAGGAAAGTTACATCTTAACAGACAAATTGATGGCAAAGGGAGAGCATATCCTAGACTTCTCATCCATGTGAGTCGCTTGCAATGATTCTTTCCCAAGTTTATGTGAATAACCAACAAACACCCTCTTCTGTGCTTTATTATTATTATTATTATTATTATTATTATTACTTGCATGTCACATCATAGACTTGAAGTTGGATTGCAGGCTATAGTCATATGTGTGCGATCATCTAGAATATTTTTATATGAAATATTTCAAATACTGAAGTACATTTGCAAAAAGCCAGTATTAATATTTGTATTCTAATTTTGAAGTTTTAGAAAGAAAAATTTTAAGCACTTCACTTAGTGTGCATGTGGCTTGCAAGGACATAAATAAGATAGTGCTTTCAGTAATTATGACCATTTCGGTTGAACTGCCCCTTTTAGATAGTAGCTATTACCAGCATACATTGGTAGCAGAAATGAATTGCTTGAGACTGACTTTTTTCAATTTCATCCTCATCTGTTATTTGCAATGGGCGGTATCACTAGATTATCATCACAACTTCTTTGATATGCAGGCTGGGCCATATGATTCTCTGAAGGATGTTACTATGAAAATTTTGCAAAACAAAGTATCAGCAATTCCCATCATTCATTCTTCTTCACGGGATGGTTCATTTCCACAGCTACTTCATCTTGCCTCTCTGTCAGGAGTATTAAAAAGTAAGCTTTCTTTGTTTATTCATTAATGCTTATGCGTATATAACATGTTTTCTAACATGTTGATCTAAATTCCAGGCATATGCAGGCACTTTAGGCACTCTGCTAACTCCTTGCCCATTCTTCAACAACCGATATGTTCAATTCCTCTCGGTACATGGGTTCCTAAAATTGGAGAATCAAATGTACGGCCATTTGCAATGTTGCGACCAAATGCTTCTCTTGGTGATGCGTTATCTTTGTTAGTTCAGGGTAATTCACACGCTGAAAGAATACTAGAACTTCAGAAATCTCTCTCTAGTTGATGTGATATATTTCTTTAGCTTCTTATGCTATTGCATGGTTCATTGCAGCTGAAGTAAGTTCAATACCAATTGTAGATGACAATGATTCACTCGTGGACATATACTCACGAAGGTAAGTTTCCGTTTTCACTTTCCACCATTGTTTATTACTGATGTACAAGTAAGCCAGTGAACCTTTTTGTTATTTCCTTGACAGTGATATTACTGCTTTGGCAAAAGATAAAGCCTATGCACAGATTCGTCTTGATGAAATCAGTATTCATCAGGTAATTTCTGAATTGTGTTTCCTTGTTCAATTCCATCATCATGCAATTTTATACAGATTCTTGCCAATTGCTTCAGCCAGCCAACTTGGAAACTACACAAACCTCATGGCAAAGGTTTAAGAACCAAGTCTGGCGATCATTCACAACACTGTTAGTGCATTGCATTTGGGATACACGTGCATGACGTAGAACTCACTGTAGTGGTCTGTCTTTCTATATTCTATTAGGCTTTGCAAGTGGGACAAGATGTGAATTCACCATATGGATTCTACAATGGACAGAGATGTCAGATGTGTTTGCGATCTGATCCTCTACACAAAGTGGTGGAGCGACTAGCAAATCCTGGTACTTTAATTTTATTTTAGACTCGATCTATTATTTTACTGCATTTAATGGAGTTGCACTACTTTTGCATATAGTTTTCACTAATTGCTTTATCGCATTGTTTTTTCAGGGGTTAGGAGACTTTTGATTGTGGAGGCTGGTAGCAAGCGTGTAGAAGGGATCATCTCATTGAGTGATGTGTTCAGGTTTCTGCTTGGTTAGCCATGACAAGGATGGAATTGTTTACTATGATAACACTTGAGAAGGCACGTTTATTTATCATTTGTTAAGTCGCTTTCATTGGAAGGGCCACATCCACCCTCTTTTTAGGGTAGAAAATTCAGAGAGCAAAAAAGAATTTGTAAATTGTGAGCATTCAAATTTTCCCCCTTACAACCCAATTATTATAAACACAATTCTGCTGCTGGAGCGGCTGCCATGTTTAGAGCTAACAGAAAATGAGGTTTATAGTACAGTAAACTGCAAGTGGCACTCCATGGTGGGCTGTGCTTAAAAAAATGTGGTTGGTTCATTTTTTAATTTCTGCCTCTGCTTATCTTTTCCGCTGGCGTATCTCTTACTATATATGCCTCTCATCATTTGTGTTTCATCTTTAATCTTCCAGTGATTATGTAATAAGGGGTATAGGATCAGTGATAGAATTCACTTCAATGGTGCAAGAAGTTCAGCAAAATAATTGTTCTCTTGAAGTTCATGCGGATGGATATGCCAACTTAAAATTTGGTTTTGCATTTTACCCTAATATTTCTATAAATTGAGGGCGTACAAAGAATCAAAACTGCAATGCGAAGTTTTAGTGCGTACGCATCAGGGGGATCAAATTCTATTTCTGCAATCAAATGGAAAATAAGAAACAATAACGAAAGTTAAAAATTTACTCGTTGAAAAATGAAGATTTCGTACGGTCAGTTATGGAATAAAGCCGCAGCAAAGTTACAAAAGAGGGATGAGAATAAATATATAATTAAGATTCCCGTTTGAGCGAGGGAATAAACTTAAAAAGAAAAAGGAATTTGTTGGGGAAGATGAGAGGGGAGATGTAGCTGGGATCCAAAACCAAAAGACTAAATCATCATATATATTTACAAAGGCTGATCCTAGAGAGAGAGAACCCAAGACATTACTACGTCGGTATTAGAGCTAATATTTGGGTCTTGATTCTTCCCATGCACATTTGTATCTCTCTGTATATTGGCAAATTCTGAGGACAGCATGGATGCAAGCTGGTAATAGCAGAATCAATTATCTGAGCCACATCAGCTGGGGGATATTGTCGTTCAGTACATGTCTGCATATGATGAACACGTAATAATCAGCACAAAGCCATAAATTCATCAGAGGGAGAGAAAGGGGTCCTGTTAGCTATGAAAATCAAAAAGTGTAACAATAATCTCAATGTTACCTGTATCATAAGCAAAGTAGCAACACATGATGTTATAAGCTCTGAAGGGATTGCTGCCTCAATTTTGTCACCATTATCTTGTGGTTTAGGGCCAGAAGCAGTACTGTTAACGAGAGGGTCCGAAGTCCTGGAAATCAACTGATTGTGATGGCTTAAAATGCCATTGACCCGCTCTGGAGATTTGATTACTTGTACCTTTGATTCTGATGCTAATTGTCTTTTATCAATAGAATCTAAAGCCTTCCCTATCTTCATAAAAGCATCTTCCCCTTCTTTCATGGATGAAATTGCCTGAAATGATAATCAATTAGTTGCTGCAGTTAATACTGTAATGAAACCTTCGATAAATAATTTGAACATCATTCTACAACCATTATAAGAACTAGTAGATACAAGCCACTGAACAAGCAGGGAAGCTTCCAAGAACCAGTGGACATAGGCCACTAAAGTAGCATAAAAAAACTTGAAATGAAATATCCTATAAGTCCTACTTAAAGCTTTCTCTGATGTCACCAGAAGTCATATATCTAGTATTGAATGTTCTCATGAGCAAGATGGGCAATCCATCAATCAAATCATATCCATATATGGGAAGAATGCCTTTCAAGTTCTTAACCAACAGACATTGTGGAAAGGCATTCACTCATGCACGTATTAGCACCAAGCCTAATTACCTGAACAGCAGCATCTATCATTGTATGTGCCTTATGTCTTGAGCCTCTGACTATTTCAACCACTGTAGATCCTGATTCTTGAGAAACAAAACCATCATGAGAACTTGGCAGGCCACCTGGTAAACTGGAATTGGCTGGGGACTTTAGCCAAGGAGGCAGGCTATTTCCCGGGTATATATTGTGTTGCCTCAAATTTAGTAAAGCAGAAGAGGCCTGCAAGAGAAAATAAATCAAATGAACCATACCAAAACAGAAAACTGAAGTTTGAAAGCAAGGAATAAATCATGCAAAGCAAGAATAAAAATTTATGGAAGCCGCATGCCTGGCCACTGGCTTCCTGTATCCATACAAGTATAGCAAAGCATTTCCTGAAAGGTCCTGAATCTTTTAAAGAGTTCTCTCAATTCTTTTGGTTTTCCAGCATGTCATTGTTTATATTTTTAAGCTCCATCAACCAGGTTTCCTACAATTCTAAGAAAGAGAAACAACTGTTGCAATATTAATGCAGTTCCTGGACAGCAATTGTGTAATATGCAAGACCACCATGAGCCAAATAAGGATCAAAATGCGAGCATGGAAAACCAGTGACCAAGAGAGAGCAAATGTGGAAAAATTACCATATCCAATTCTAAAGAAACAGCTAACTGCTCAATCAATTTACACAGTTAATTATGCAAATACCAAAGATGATAATGAAGATAACCTGAAAAATGTACGGAGACAGAAAAATTGCCTCAAAACTGTAAGCCACTGTAAAATGGATTCACATACCGAAATGGACTGAGAGAACCCATCTAGCAAATGAGATACTACCAGTATATAGATATCACAATCAAAGCATTGTTACAACTGAATACTCGAGATGTATCAACTGTAATCATATGATAGATCATGTACAGACTAAATCATTACCCTTTTATCAAGAGCACGATTCAGCTCAGAAAGAGATTGTACATCTGCTTCCTTCGCTTGGAGTTGTGCCACTGCAGAAGGTGGACCACAGACATTTTGTTGTGTGTTAACAATGTCAATACATGCTGCCTTTGCTTGCAGACAGTTGGCATCCACCTGCAGCAGTAAATAAATCAGATAAGTATTAAGAAGTCCTAGCTTCTTAATTCTCTAGTTCTGAGAACTAATAGTAGGAAAGTAAGAACCTACAAAAACTTAATATTTCTTCTTGATTATACAGAAACAACATTGGAGTTATAAAAGGAAGTTCAACCAATGTAAAGTACAGGATTGCATTTCATACAAATAGAGATTAAAAAGAGGAAACTCACATTTTATTGGGTAGGTAATTTAATCTGTACCTGCTTTATCAATGTATTCATGGGAGTCTCTGGGTTCTCTAAGTGCCAGGTCGAAGTAATCCCTCCAATATTTGAATGCCCATTCACTTGCAGTTCCTTAGATGGAGAGAATCTATGTCTCCTAAGAGCTTCTGGCATGTTATCAAATGGATTTAAAGGCATGCAGTCTATATCCTGCAATAAAATATTTCAAGTTATTCCCAAAGGAAATAAATCTAATCCCACCATAGAAGTTATAATTGAAAAAAAAAATGAAAGCAAGAAAGATGACTAATCCTAGAATAAGTGTTGTGATTTCAAGGCTACAGAAATTTTACCTGCACTAACATCAATTACAAACAATCTGAATGACTAATTAGGAATACAATCAACAGAAGATAACAAGGCCAAGCAAAAAACAATCCACCATCAAGAAAAGCTATGATATGCAAAATTCACTAAAAACAATATTATTAACTTCTAATTGAAATCATCTTAATGACAATGATACAAACTAAGACAAAAGATTCACTTCCAATTGTAATCCTTGAAAAGCAGTTATCTACCACCTTGAAAATCATATGTTAGTAATTGCAGTATGGTCCACATATTGTTAGGTAAATTAACACACATGAAACTTGAAATAATTGCAATGAATAGTAAGGTTGCAATGCACCAAAAATGGTGGCAAATGATTCGCATCAACTGCATTCTATTGACTTCAACCACCCATCTTCGTAGTCCACAAGACTTATTTTGGCAATACAGTCTACCAGCTAAATATTAGAAAGACCCAGCCAACCAAGAAGTGAGTTATTATCAGCCAAGCACTCTTCTTACAACTACCCTATCTCCTGGTCCCTGCCGAAAGGAAAAAAGAATTTCACCACCTATGAAAATCCTATTGATTGCAGCTTTCTACAGATCTCCAGGAAAAGCATGAAAAGAAATGCTCGAATGGTATGATCCCTCCTAAGTTCTATGAAACAGTCATCAAATAATATTATCCACTTAATAAACAATCTAAGATGTTCAGTGCTCAAACAGCTAAACATTGTGTCTATTTAATAGTCTCGCAAACAAAACAACTTCTACCAAAACTTAAAAGGCACATGTAATGCCTTCTTATTGTTCTAGAAGTAATTCAAAGTTAATGCAAATAACAAACAACAGAATCCAAAATATCATCCAAACAGACACCAAGAACATCAGAAGCTGACATGACTATACAGTAAAGAATTCAACTACCTTCACAAATTCCACTCCCATCTCAGGATAGTCAAATTGAACCCTGCACCTATCATGATCAATTGTAAGCACACTTCCGTCACAAAGTTCTCTTGTTTTGGGATGCAAAGCAATTACTTGTTGTCCAACTGATAAAGGTCTTGCTAAATCTGTTGGAAGTCCTTCCCTGATGCCAGTACGAAGCTCACTATAATGTTTTCTCACAGAATTCCTATACTGTTTGAGTTTTTCCCTTTCTTCATGTAAAAAATGTTCAGAAAACCTCCTAGGTTTGCCAAGGGAACTGCATCAACAAGTGGACGCAACGTGAAGATGCTATCTCACCAATGTTCTCCATAGCTCTGACAACATAAATGCACTTATGGATATACTAAATGGCAATTGAAAAATAACATATACCTTCTAATGACACCCCATTCAACACGTGTTAATCTTGGAATGTGTCCAAGTCCAACATGATTTAAGTATTCCACAAACTCCCTTTTAGCAAACCAGGGATAATCAATTGCACTGTAGAACCACTCAAATGTACACCACCTACGAACCATAGGAGATGAGAGACAGCAAGAAAGCTTTTCCTGTAATTAGAAAAAAAAAAAAAAAAAGCATAAATAAGGTTCTAGACATTAGAAATTGAGATAAAAAGGAAATATACAGTGTTTTACCTTTAGATAGAGTGTTGTATCTTGTAGGGAGATGGAACATCTATTAGCTTGATTTTTCAGTATATTCTTGGAAGAATTCCCCTTTTTAGGCAGAAATGCTCTCTGTAGACCAAACTTGCGCCTGCTTGTTTTTCTGGCTGGAAAGTTAACTTGATTCATGAGAGGAACTTGTGCAACTGATATTGCTACATCACTTGCAGAACTTTTCTGATCACCACTGAAAGATCCCTCTGATACTCCAATTGTTTTCAGTTGCTTTGAAACAGCAGAACTTTGGCTTGTTCGTTTTCCTTTAAGTGCAGATATGATCTCCTCTTCATCCACAATCTACACCAAGTGCATTGGAAATAGGAAAAAAAATCAACTCAACAGCCAAAGGAGTAAAGAATAACCCTCTGCCACTAACTAATGAATTCCTTAATCACAAAGCAGCTCCAATATATATACTGCATTCAGAGTTTCAGACCTAGAAACATACTTATGGATTCACATGCATGTAAAACACAAAAAAATGAAGAAAACAACTACAGCTTTGAATTTAAAATTCATAATAACTCATTTCATGCAAGCTAGATAAGTTTTCACATAAAGCACAATATCAAGCTAAAAGCAATTAGGATTAAGCTTTTTCTAATAAATCAATAGCAGACCGAAGTATATACACCCTGCAAACTAAGAGCAGATAGAATGTGGATAGAATGTAGGTATGTTTTGTACATAGAACGTGGGTAGTAGTCCTTTTTAGTTTCTCTTTGTACATAATAGGTAGTTATTCTCAGTTTCCAAGTTGTACTCCAGTATGATATTAATGCAAATGGACCGAGGAGGAAGATAATGGAAAATTTCTCAAATATTTGTTTCTTTAGTTTTATGAGATTGTAGAGTTCTCTCAAACGAGCTCCAATTCCAAACAATCCCAAATGCCAGAAAGGAAGAAAATCCCAAGAACATAATCAATTGCTACAACCAGAATTTGATCTGCAATTAGACAGCCCCTCAACCAGATAGAAAGCTTGGGACCAAAACACCATACCTCAGCCTCCAATGGTTTACTTGCATGTGAATTTATGGAAGCTTCAGCATTTGGCACCTGCAATGAACAAAAATTTTAATTTTTCCATGAAATCAACCAATAAATAATATACCACCAAAAATACCTAAATGAAAGAGATATGTAAATACCTTTGATACCAAAGACTGGCGTTTTCTTTTCAATGCACTAGTATTATTATTATTATTATTATTAATGGACTGAGTCGCTTGCTTTGCTTCAGAGACAGGTTTCGCATAAATTGCTGTGTTTCTTCCCAGCTTGGATTTCCATGAGGTACACTCAACTTCACCTGTTTCACGAAGAACTTTCCCTTTCCTCCCAAGGAGTTTAACTTTATCCTTGCGATGGCTGGTAGATGTAGCTTCAGGTATACTAGATTTGTCATCCACATCAAGAGCAGTTCTTTCTTCATTCAACTGGGCAGATGCTTCTAGAACAAACATTTAAAAAAGCAGAGAAAATATCAGAGCAGGGAAAAGGAATAGCAAAAGCTACACCACCACCATAACTATAACAAACTTTTCCCAAGTAACAGCATGAAGCAAGATGTAATGCCAAATTCGATTTTAGCCTTCTATGTAGGACAAGAAAATATTCAGTTTCTCAAACTTTTCCTGCCATCCTTAGAAAACACATATGATCATAAGACAAACAAGTGCAGAAAAAAGCCATTAAAAATCACCAAATAAGAGTGCCAGAAAACAATAACATTGACCAAGCATTCAGTGACACTATTTCAACTATATTGTGCTCAAAAAGAACATTTTAACCAGATATAGTAGACATCAGTGCTTCTTCTGAATATGATATCTATTCTATTTCATAAATGTTCCATGTGCACATGAAGGAGCAGCAAAGGATCCTGCAACCATGGAAACGAACTAAAATGATAGGGATAATAAGCTATAGAAACAGGAGATGGACAATTTTCAAGGGAAGTATGAGTTTTACTTAGTTTTATGATGGAGCAAAAGCACCATTTAACAGCTTCAGCTCAAATTGGAGGATGCAAATGTTAATTTCACTGTATCTTATCTTACAGATTAACACCTCCAAACAACAAACCAATATGAATTATGCATTCAGTGAATATACTATATGAATGGTTATTTGATGTAAAATCACTTGCTATAATTTACCCCAATTTTGTTCCGTCTCCTCGTAGAAATACATATAAATTATAAGGGCATAAGCATTTGAGACTCACCAGATTCCAGTACAGAAAGGTTAGCCAATTCTTGCAGAGCATCCAAGGCAGAGAATTCATCTGTGAAGTACAAAAAATAAATTTAAATTCTAATAACTGGACTAGACAGATTTGCTAATGTGAGGTTATTCCTTAAATTTAGTTCTAGTCATCTAAAAACTATATATTCCCATAACCTTAAACACACTCCTCACGGATGCTTCCTATGTTCAATCTGAAAAAGGTATCCTAAGCTGGACAGCTATATATTCAGTTATTCACAGATTTAGTGAAGTATAAGGATCTGAAGTATAAGAATCTAAAATAATCTCATATGGAAAGATAGCACCAATTATGCTGCAGAATTTTATTTTATTTAGAAAAAAAAATTGACTTTGCAATTTCATAAGAAAATGACAGGTATGATCCCATTATCAAGGAGTTGAGTACATCTCATGAATGGGTAAAATCTAGAGGGAAAACATGAAATGAAATTGACCATGTAAGATTTCCCCTTGAACGTTTTACAAACAAGAATAGAAAAACAAAATTACCTCCAGAGAAACGTTTGTTGCTTCTCTTCTTTTGGGACTGTGGAGACGTCTCATCAATTTTTGCATTTGACTCAGCAATATCAACTTTCCCCTTCAGAGCACTTATTTTTGCTCCTTCTTCGGTTCCACTACAAGCTTCTCCACCATCATCAGAATGACAATTCCCAATCTCTTCAACTTTTACTTTCTTTCTGTAAAACTTCTTTCCCTTTCGATGAACTTCCACAGTACCTACCCCTTCCATATCCACCACGGAGCTTGTATCCCTGGCATAAGCTCCATTATCAGCTCCCCTGCTTATGCCACCTTCCATCCATTCTTCATATATGGAAGCATCATGAAGTTTTGTATGACATGACTTTGACAGTGGAAACTAATCAAATGTTCATAAAATTATCATATTGGATGTTATGAAAAACCTGAGTAGTAAAGGAAAAAACAATAACTTTAGCTATATTATTTTTAGTACCATCCTATCCCAGCTTCGAACAGGTGATGATTTAATGTGTTCTGTTCTTCTACGTGGTGCATGAGAAACTTGGGGAGAGCCTCCTCTTTGCAATGCCTCAGTTAATGCCAGAGCAGCATCATGTGCTACTTCATCATCATTAGCATCATTCTCTGACTTCTGACCCTTCTTCGGAGAAACATAATTTTCCCCATCATTTTTCTTATAAGGATATGAAACAGCAACTCGAGGAGTCCTTTTCCCGACTGCACGAGGCTGACTACCTAACATGCATATGAGAACCATCAGCATTGAACTCAAGGTTTAGTTGCCTTCTAATAATTATATTGTGTGATTATTTAATAAAGTTCAAGTATTCAAGGTTGGAAGATTTCCATGCCCATAACCAAAAGTTAACCTTTTTGCCAATGTAATTCAAGTTTTAGGATTTGTGGAAGTAAAAGGAGAAAAAAAAAATTATTAAACTGTCCTTTAAAGTTTACAAAGTTTGACCTGAAAAGTTAAAAACATCTTGCTTTATATCTTCTATGTACACCCAGTCCACTATGGGAAATCAAATCTCTTTCATTTATTTTCAGCTTTTTCTTAATTTGGTTAAATCACTTTGCCTTCTATGTGCTTCATTTTCACTTCTCCTCTATAACATTCCACTTGAATATATATGTTTCACAATTACTCTTTCTATAAGCTATGAGAATCGTGCTCATTCATCTTTATTAATGCAGAAAGCTAAGAGCTGAGTTTTTTCTCACATAAACATTTTACTAAAAAGTTACACATTAAAAAGTTACACTATCAACATTTTATATTTATGCATAAAAAGTTCCAAAAAGGATGATAACGAATAGATCCAACCCTTTAAGGGTTTGATTCAAGAAATGTGTCAGAGTTGAGAGGGAGAGAAGATGGGAATGATATAATAGCTTTATAATACTGCAAGCATGTGCATTAGAACGGTAATCAACATAAAAGGGATCAAGATAACAAACAAAAGCACAGCCAACATGATTAAGAGTGCATGTAAGACAAATTGAAAAGAACCCAGAAAATATGTCCTTTGTAAGCCCGGGCAATTACCATAGAAGTGCCCTTTCTTTAACAAAGATAAGTATCCATCAGTTGATGCAACTGAGTGAGACTGCAGGAGATCTTCTCTTGAGGTACTAAGTTGAGCTTTTGCCCGCTTGCGTTTCAGAGGTTTCCGGGCCATTCCAGGTACATCATAGCTTTCTCGCTCACTATCACTCACTTCCTATAGGTTCAATAATCCATGAAATTATCATTATAAGTATGCAGCAAATACACACTCATGAATCATTATTCAAACTAATCTACCAAGTAGAGCATAGTGATTGTCTGTGAACAAAAACCATTCATCAAATTAACTACCGTGATATCAATACTAAAAATAATTGTGCCTAAGTCTCACTAAAATACAATACACCTCTGATTATTTAAGCATTTGCCTCATTGTCATTCAATTGCTGTAAATATTAACATTATCAATTGTCACTGATTTAAATTATTAACACAATCTCAAACCAGGATAGCCCAGTTCTCTTTATCATTTAGATAATCGTCCAACAGGCATCATGCCTTCAAAATGGGACCAGACAGGTTCAACATTTCAAAGCCCAACAACATCTACCATCACTGTTACAAAATCAGAGTTTCCAAGTTTCAATGAAGAAGGGTCAATTGAAAGAGAGTCCTTATTTATCAATGTTAGAGGACGTAGCCAAAATAGTTGAATGACTGGAAATACAAAGAGGTTGTACAATTAAATAAGTGTTTGAAACTTAGTATGCAAAAAGAATCCCTAGGGAAGCAGATTGCTATCACTGGAAGCAGTGAACTAAAACTTCAAGTAGATCATCCTGTCACTATAGACTGCTCCTAGAAAACAGCACCAAAATATCAAAAGGAGTGTTGCAAAAGAACCAAAAATGAAAAACAGTCTCAGCAATGTGCACTGACTGACAAGAATTTGCTCAAAAGGTAATTTAGACATCCAGAAAAGTTGGACTCCTCTAATCCTTGTGCAGCATTGAACAGTCTTAATCTTCAAACTGCAAGGGTACAGGAGAACAACCACTTCACACAAAATGCAAAGCATATGACTGCTTTCAGATTCTCGTTCCTAATACCCCACTGGCGACTGGCTATAGTGAGATCATGATTATGTACTGTCCCTTTTTATTACATTAGCATGAAGAACATTCAGCTGAATTTCTTAACTTCTACATCTGAGTTCTTAAACATGTAGATACAACTCATTAGAACATGATCCTAGAATTCATCCCCAATTCTGACACGCATCCCCCTCTGAAGTCTGCAAACTAATAGCAAAAGCTTAAACATGCAATGCTTCAAACTCAATTTTCCTTAAAGAAAAAAAAAACAAATAAAATAACTTTTAAAGAATATTATCAAAAAATAATAAAAGGGAAGTGCAAAATCCATAGATGCTATGTGGAATGAGCAGTTTTTTGCAGCATCCAAAGCATTCCAACCATGGATTTTGGTACAACCAGCCAACCCTTCGAAACACAAACACACACACACACACACACAGAGAACCAGAAGGTCCAGCGAGAAATCAGGAAAAGGTATCCAAGCTTACCAAGGAACTATAATGGTCAGTCATCATGGCAATAAGGCCAAGCACAGAAGCTGTTCCCTCTGGCAGGGATAAGTATGCCTGGAAATATCAGAGCCATGTCAAAAATTAACCATATTAACCAACTACACTCAACCTGAACACCTGAACTCATACTTAATCCCAAAACACAAGCAAGTTATATATATATATATATATATATATATA
>CANXYC011057497.1:0-39043 GCA_948193065.1 Aleurites moluccanus | reverse complement strand
TTTCATGATCATTTACTGCATTTTTATACATTTGGATTCACTGAGTATTTTTATACTCACCCCCTTCAGTGGTTAACATTTCAGGTCAGCAGTGAGGATCGTATTCCATTGGCATCTCATCCTCGCCGTGGAAGTTTTGATAGTACTATGTAAATTCCAAATCTAAAGTATATGTAAATAATGTACATAATAAAGGTTTCATGGTACTTTAACTAAGTTTGGCATGTATGTATATGTTTGTTGCATCCTTTTATATAAGTTACATTTTGGAGATATAATTATATATTTTGAGATTTGAGATTGTGATCTGTTGATCAATTGTTGAGATTGTGTTGTTGTGAAAATCCAGAGGGATCCTTGATATTGAGATAGAAGTGGAAGTATATAGTTGAAGTGCTTATTTGTGTTTTTAGCAGCTGGGCATGCTCCTTATACAAAGGAGATGCTGCCCAATTTTTTCATAAGATGTTTAAGCCATTTTGAGCTTATTAATGTATTGCATGCCATATAGTATAGTATTATGGGTTCTTCGCGGTACTGGTAGCATAAGCATCACCCGTACCCTAGGACCGTCATGGCTTCTAAGCTGGGTCGTGTCAGTCATTTCATTTAGTTTCCCTCTATTACTTCAATTGGTATAAATTGTTTTTTAAAGGGGGAGAACTTGACCTTTTTAATGATATCAAAAAGGAGGAGAAGTTTGTACAAGTGTTTGTATTACATTAGTATTTATTTATATGAACTATTTTGTTTAATTATTTGAACACTTATATGCATGGTTTTGTTATCATAAAAAAGGAGGAGATTGTTGTCCCCTCTTAGGCTTAATGTTAATTTTGATGATAACAAAACATATTAATTGTGTTAATTGTGCTGGCAATTTGTTTAAGTTGATCAAGGCATGAGAAATCATGACCAAAGATTATTTGTAGGATTAACACATTTTGTAATAGTACATATGCTAAGAAGAGCATATTTGAAGATTGTAACTTTTTAAAACAAATGAAGTTGAAAGTTGCTGGATGTTGGTGTGTCGCGGTTGCTACCACTTGTAGTCGCGGTGCAACTCTAGGAATAAGGTTGATCACAGGTGCTATAAAGTCAGTTACAGCTTTGAAAAACTTCAGGTCGCGTGAGTGACGCATGAAATTCGCAGGCGCGAAATTAAATTGAGAATTTCTAAAAACATCCATTAGCCTCAAGATGGATAGTGGCTCTCTAGTAGCTGGCGTGATGCATGAAAGTCACAAGCGAGATACATGGGAGTTGCAGGCTCGACAAGTATAGTCACTGGCGCGACTCACGCGAAAACTAGCCGTTGGAAAAGGTTGTCACTGGACTTTTTGGCATTAATTGAAGCATAACGACTATATTTCATCCAAGTCTGTAAATATGAGTTGATGTAAAGTTTAAAAATAAGAGAAAATAAGAGAATAACAATTGAAATTATTAAATTAAGATTTTGTATTAAAATCATTCTTGTATATGGCTTAGAGAGTCTATATTTGTAAAGCATCAATTTATGAGCTTTAAATTGTAAAATCCTTGAATTCATTAAGACTTATTGATTATTTGAGAGTTGGGTAAACTCTAGGGAAATTCTTTCTCTTCTTCATTTGTATTTGTATTTCTTCAAGGATTTGAGTGTGAGCCAAATAGGAAAACACTTGTATAGGTTGAGTGTGAGCCTTTGTAAAACACTTGTAAGGTTTGAGTATTAACCTAAACATTTAGGTTTGATCTTGCACCCGTAAAAGGATCGGTTAAGGGAACTCTCAAGTGTGATCTTGAGGAGTGGATGTAGGCAAGGTTGCCTAACCACCATAAAATCTTGTGTTTTTTCTTCTTCCCTTTCTTTCCTTCAATTAAATTTTTAATTAGTTGTTAATTCCGCAAATAACCAATTCACCTCCCCTCTTGGTTGCCAAAGGGATTAACAAAACCAAAATACATAAGAATCAGATATTTACATAATAAAAATAAATAGCAGTTCTTCGGAGAAGAGACTAGAACTGCACTATTGCTCAAAACCATAAAATATTAAACCACAAATTGGGTGAATATAAAAATACTCAGTAAACTCACTATATACCAAATTACATGTAGAAAATGTTACAGGTAATAGCAGATTAGGATTAATAATCAAGGGTTAGGATTATACACACCAATACTCAAAGAAAAATAATTCAGGTAATGTCAAATAATCAGTATCAATATTGAAGCAATAAACAGGGTTGGATCTCAACAAGAGCCAATAGTGGGTCTGTGTATGCAAGAGACAGATAAAAGGGGTTTGTAGCTATAGTTGAATATCCACTGTATACATAAGGTAGGCCAGACCTTATGGCTGAGACAAGTCCCTTCCCAGCTAGGGTCCTGAATAATTAGCCCTATCTATAGACCATTATGCACATAGTTGATGGTTTTCACCCTAGTACCCCATAAGTATAGCAGTTTTGTCAAATTCACACACATAAGGTAATAAAAATAATAAAGATCATCAATGAATCCATTTCCATAATCGGGTATCAATAAATATACAATATGTATCAATATCAGTCTGTAATTAATAATTATAATAATTTAACTGCTTATCGATATGATATCAATAATAGGTTTAACAATGAACTCATTAACCAAAAATGGAATAAGATACAAAGAAGTTTAACAACTATCATTGTCGCTAGCGACATTGGCTAGCCAATGTCACTGGCGACAATGGCATTGAACAAAGGCATTTAACATAAGTTATCAAAGTTTCATTCAGGATTTTCATCAAACATATGGTGTGCATAAGTTTGAACATCATTTGGTAAGTAATGAGTGCATTATTGTCAAAGACCAAAGTACCAATAACAAGTCCATAATGCCAACAATCAAGTAGGTTTAGTAATTCCAACAATTAATAACATCAATTGTATCAAGATGGTTTGGAAAAGGAAAGGGAAAAAAAAAATTATGGGCAAAATTTCAAATGGCCATTCGGCAAACCATCAATTCACAAGGAAATATTCCAAAATTCATTCCAATGGTTTAGGCATATAAATTGGCATATAAGAAGCTCACCTAATGCTCCAAATTTGCACAAATTTCACCGAAAACTCTAATCCACTATAATTGGCAAAAGTTACAATGTTGCTCCAAAATATTCTCTACACAAAAAAAAATCACATAATTAGCATCTAATGGATGTAATTAACTATATTCTAACTAAAATTAATACTAATACTAATTCAAATTATGAAAATTGACATAAATTAATTAGGGTTTCCAAATGAAAATTTTCACTAACTAGCTTAATTGGTGAAATCCACTTTACTAACCATATTAACTAACATCTAATTCAACTAATTAAACCATAAATTAAAAGAAAACAACTTCTTACTAATTTGATGAATAGTGACCGAAATCTACCTTCCAAAGAACACAAAAATTTCTTTGGTTTCTTGGTTGGATTTTGATGGAAATAAGTTAATTAGTTTGGACTTATAAATTTTCTATGATTTTTCTTTGCAAAAAGAAGCAAAAATGGATGGGTTAGCTATTAGGAGGATTCGGCCATGGAGGGAGGGAGAGAAGGAAAGGAGAAGATGAAGAATAAGAAGACTAATTGGATTTTTATTTGAGGTATTTTTGTGTATTTGCAAAGAATTATTTGAGGTATTTTTGTGTATTTGCAAAGAAGAACCTAGTATTTAGGTATTTAGGTTTTTACCCGATTTCTTTCCATAATTTATTCTGGTTATTTTGTTAGTATTCAAGTCTAGGTTGACAAGTGAAATGACTCATTTTGAGCTGCTCTATTTATTAAAAATGGTTTTGGATCAATTCTGGATTCCAGACAATGGATTTTCAAAATTGCCCCTAAAGTTATCATAAATTACAACTTTGCTATTCTTTAAAATCTTAGTGTTTCTAAAAGTTTTTCAGTTCTTTCTTTTCACCATAATTTCACAAAAAAATTAACTAACTTAATCCCCCAGGTCTGGATTAGAAATTTTTAAATTAACCGGACTACTATTTTCCCCTAGCGGTGTAATTAACACAGGTATTTTCTAGGACAATGTCACAAAAGTGAACCGGTTGGAGCTCAAAATTCTCGGGTGTTACATTTATGGACAGTGATTATGAAATGAAGGATAAGGATGATGAATTATTTGAAGAAAATATAGACAAGGATGTTGAGAGAGACATAAGAAAGGAAACATAAAAAAATTTAGGTTCAGTAGATCCCATTGTAGGCAACACTAAGGTTGAATGTAGTGATTCTTATATTGCTCCTTCTAATGAGCTCCCAACTGAATTAGAAATAGATAGTGAAGGTGAGGTAGCCAGGCCTATAGTTAGATACCTTGAGTTTAGGGCTGATAGAGATATGACTAATCCAAAATTGGAGACAGGGATGAGATTCAAATCTTTGGGTGAGTTTAAAAAAACATATAGGCAAATGGCTAGATTAAATAGGTGGAGAATTAAGTTTAATCCTAACGACAAATAAAGATGTAGGGCTGTGATCTAAGGGGTGTCATTTTCTATATTTTTTGTAATGCTATGGTGAGAAAGCCACATACCATACAAATAAAATTTGGAATCTTTGAACATACATGTAGTAAAGATCATAACATATATTAAGTGAATTTAAAGTGGTTGGCAGAAACATACATTGAAAGATTTAGGCTTGACCCTAGTTGGTAATTAACTCACTTCATAAAAACTGTTCAAGAGGACTACTATGTCCATGTGAACATGATTAAGACTTGGAGTACTAGGAGATTAACACTCACTATAGTTAATGGTGATTTGTATGAGCAGTTTGCTAACCTGCAAAAATATAGGTTAGATATTATGAGAGCCAACCTTGGTAGTACTATTTCCTTTATAGGAGATGAGGATGATCCAATAGTTTTTGGAGGCATGTATATATGCCTGTGGCCTTTGAAAGCTAGGTAGGAGATTGATTGGAGTTGATGGTTATTTTTTGAAGGGGATGTATGGTGGTTAACTCTTGTGTGCAGTCTCTATTGATGTTAATGACTACATATACCCTTTAACATAGGCAATAGTAAGGAGAGAGAACAAGATGTACTAGTTTTGGTTCCTTTCTATGCTAGGAAAGGATTTCAATATTCAGCAAGACCCTTGGAAATAAACTTTCATGAGTGATAGACAAAAGGTAAAATAAATTTTAAATCAACAAATTCTGATACAATGTTACTTTTTTTTATTATATGTTTATTATTATGTTGATCCATCAATTATATGTTTTTTTTAGGGATTATTGCCTGTATTGGATGAGCTTTACCAACAGCTGAAAAAAGGTAGTGTGTAAAACACATATACACCAACTTCAGAAAAGATTTTAGAGGGAAAGAATTGAAAGATATGATGTAGGACTGTGCCAGAGCAAGTTATGTTCAATAATTTAGAAAGTGTATGAAAGCTCTCGACAAAAAATGCCATGAAACTCATCAATGGCAGTACAACAAGGATCCTTCACATTGGAGCAGGTCTCATTTCCAAACACATGTGAAGTGTGATATGCTACTTAATAACATTTATGAGTATTTTAACAGTTTTATTTTAGAGGCTAGAGATAAAGGAATAGCTAGTTGTTTAGAAATGATTAGGAACAAAATTATGAAAAGGATATGGTTTAAGAGGGATACCATGAAAAAAGTTCAAGGGCCTTTGTATTCAAAAATTCAAAATTAAAAAATTAAAAAATATTATTGAGTGGTCATTCAACTTCACATGTTTATGGGTTGGGGGAAATAAGTTTGAAGTATAGGGACATGGGGGTCAATTTGTAGTTGACAAAGTTGAAATAAGTTGCAGCTGTGGAGATGGCAATTGACAGCCATACCTTGTGCACATGTTGTTTGTGCATTGATGAATAATAGGGAAAGACTTGAGAATTATTTTGATGAGTGCTATAGTATAAAAATATTTCTTAATATATATAGTCACTGTTAGAATTCCCTTAATGGTTCTGAATTATGGCCTGAGAGTGATGAATTATCATTGCTGACCCCTCCCCACCCCCCACCAAACCAAAACCTAAAAAAGGTAGAAAGGCAAAATTAAGGAGACTTGAACAAGAAGAATTGGAACCTGTGGCTAACAATGGTGAGTTTCTAGGAAAGGGTCAGTGATGACATGTACATTGTATGGGGGTAAAGGGCCATAATAGGAGGTTTCACAATAAAAAACCTAAAACACAAGAAGATGCAATCCCATCCAATTTCGAGTTTACAAGATCCGCTAAGGTACCTAATGATGAACTATCAATTTTTCAACTTTATTTATGTGCATGGGAAATGATAATTATAATAATGTATGCTTATTTTACTTTATGCAAAAGGGAAGAAAGCAAATAATAGAAATGTTAAGTTTAAATCCAAGCCTATTGTGAACCCAACCACTTGCAGAGTTTAATGGATGTCTAATGTGAGTACTTAACCTAACCCCTTGTGTTATGGCTGGAACTGTGTTATGCATTTGTTATTTATTATTTGCTGGAATTGACTTATATGTTTATTAAAATTTTGTTACACTACAAAGAACCAGTAGAGTAACAAATGATGTTATTTTTCAATATAATTCAATAAATATGCAGACTAGCAGTGCAACAAAGAAGACTTTAAATTTCAATGAGAAGGATATTAATTTAGATTATCAAATACCCAGTTAGACGAGCCAAGCAACAGTGACTATTAAGGTAATATGTAAATCTTAATATTAATTTTTAATATATAATATTGTGGTTGACTTTCTTATGATATTATTATGTTGTCAATTAGGAAAAAAATACACAATCAATTATCCCAGGTCATATTACTGAGATTGATAATTCCCAAAGTTAATTATCCCATGTAATTTATATACTCAGTATTGATTTTGAATTGATTTGGATTTAATAATAATCATTGAAATACTAATTTCTTAAATGTTCTTTTTTAAGGTGGTGAACCGATGGAAAAAAGATCATCCTGGTAATATTGAAAGGATAATAGATGCTATTATGGATGAGGATTTCTCTGATGACAATTCGACAAAAGATAAGATTCAAATAATTGTAAAGGTATAGAGTTTTCTGACTTATTGATCTACAATCATGTATAGTTGTCTAAGTTAAGTAATTTAGAACCATTTAAATATGTTTTTTATAATTAGAACTGTATGTGTTATTGTTGAATGCGGGAAAAAGAAAAGCCAAAAAAATATGTGCAAGTGAGGGGTTCTGTGAGGAAACCTATGACATTTGAGAATCTCACATTCCCAAGATCATCAAAACCTATGACGGTTGGATTGAGAAGACCAATTACAAGGAATATGAATAAAGGTTCATCATCCAGTGCAAAAAGACCTAAAATGATGTCCAAGAAACTTGCATCTTCAAAGCCAAGAAAAAATAGTTGACTTTTCTTAGTTTATTATGATTTTGTAAATGCCAAGTTTTTGAATTTTGTACATGACTAGGTTGATAGCTATGTAAATAGCTAGGTAGCGAAAAGTTGAGATTAAAACTCAGCTCAAAGAGTTTAAATTTTTATTTTTATTTTTGTTATAGGGAGCTATATAGATTATGTGTTGGGAATATGACAAGTGTTACACATATCTCACTTGTCATTTGTGCAATACAATTAGGTCTATTTTGTAAGATTATTTTGGTAGATTATTGTTTATTTTGACAGATTAATGGAATATTCTACAGTTTCAATACATCTATTTGAATTTGGTTGAATTGATTTAGGCTCTTTTTTTTTCTATCATTATAATTATTTTCTATTGTTATATTTTCTATGCATGCCCTTTTTTACCCTAATTCATGTGATTGCAAATTCTTGAATACTAGCCAGCAGTTCAATATGCAATATGCATTTGATTCTTCAATACAAATTTTACAAGATTCCTAAAATTTCATTATGAATTTGATAGTATTGCATGTGAGGTCTATATTGCAGGATAAAAGCAGACAAACAGAAACATGTCATGCTTTCAAACTCCCTTCCCCACCCGACTCAACACAAAATGGATTTGTTCCCCCTGTCTCATTATTCTTAATTCATATGGACCATATCCCATTTCAATATATCACAAGTTCAAATATATAATCAGCAACCAAATTAAAATATATAACATCTATTATATGTTCATTCAATCATCAGAAACAAAAAACTAAATTAGTTAAAATTAAGTTTAAATTAATAAATATAATTATATATACATTAATGTCAATTTTAGGCTACTAACAACTTATGTTCATTAAATAATTACATAATAAACTTATTTAGGCTACAATCACACTAAAAAAGATACCAAGCATAAAGACAATACATAATAAACAGTAGAAACAACAAGAATATTCAGCTTTCTTTTCCTTCTCTATTCCAACTTCAACCATTCAATCTCCCATAAGTATATTATCAGTTTCTACTTTCAAGCTATACTTCACATTTTCTGGTAACTTGTTAATTCTGCTTTCATTTCTACCTTTAGTACTTGGACCATCTATCCAGTAAAAAAAAATCGCAATATCCACGAAACTCTTACATCACAAGTTTAAACACATATTTTTTAAGTCAAATTAATAAGTTTAAACACCATAAAGAAAATGAACCCTAAAATAATATTATGTATGAGTTTCAATTGTGATAAACTCATATAACAATAGACCTCACATAACAACAGAAAACCATAACAATACAACTTAAATAACCCACATTAGAGTACTCGGTAAATTAACCCTAAATAATCCACGTCACATGATATGCAAAATGTCAAGATAACAACTCACACCCACAGTAGTAAAAAAATTATTTTCATCTTCATCGACCCTGAACCCAAACGAATCAAACAATAAAACTACCAATCAGCATAAAACAACATTTCATTCATATTTCAAGCATGAAAACATACATCCTTGTAATTCTTGCACCTAAAGTATTTCCTTCCAGGATTCTTTTCAGACCATGATATCTTCAGTAAATAAGGGAGACCACATTTGAATCATGGAACAATTAGCTACGCCATCATCTACTGCAAGGTAAATAAATGTGCTCTATTTGAAATGGGAGATGAGAAATCACGTCTGATAAATATGAGGAATTTTTTTATTTCAATTTCAAATTCTAGAGAAAATATATAACTAGAGAAGAAAGTGCACAAATATTAGGGTTTGCGTTTGGGGTTTCAGATTTTTCAAAGTATTAAACTAAGAAGAGGGAGATGGAGACGAAAGAGAGAAAAAATTGAGAAAACGGTGAAAATTTCAATTTAATTTCTGATGCTTCTCCAACACGCTTTCGTTCACATCAGTCTCTCTCTCTTCACACGTGTCAATTATGCGTGGAGAGAGAGTACGATTTTTTGCAGAGTTGGACCCCATGATACAGAAATAATTACTTTTTATATGGCATGATGACTCAGCTTCGGGTGTGATATGGATCCAATGTGGCACATATGTGACATGGTCATCGGATTAAATTGCTGACGTGTTATGCCATAGGATTTTCAATCTACGATTCCGTTCAATGACCTGTCATTGAAATATTTTGCAAAGATTAGTGACTGATCGAAAATGATTTTTTTTTTAGTGACCAAAATGAATAACAAACTAAAATTTAGTGATTTATTTTACGTTTTATCCTAATTTAATATTTTTAAAAGTTAAAAAATAATATTAATCAAATTTGTAATATTATCGCTTGATGTTTAAAATTTTCGTACTCAATAGTTTTTTATAATTATTATAAACATTTACAATATTATGAGTATGTTGTTAATATATATTGACATTTAATAATACTATTAATTTGTTGATCTAAATAAGGATTAGCAAAAAACCATAAAAATAAAAAATCAAACCGAATCGAAAACTATTTGATTCAGTTATTTTAAAAAATGAGTTCGCTTTAATTTTATTTTTATTGTAATTTAATTTATTTAGTAATTTATACTTAAAAATTTAAAATAATCGAACCAATCGAAATATATTATATATTATAGATATTATTAAAAAATTAACTGAATTAAAATATATTAATTTAATTTAATTTTTAAAATTTTAAATTCGATTAATTTAATTTTTTTAAAATTTAATTCGGTTTGCTCACTTCTAGCTATGGATATGTACATGTTATTAATTATTAATATATTTGAAATTGCTTGAAAATGATAATCTATCCAAACCGAGCCTAACTATTTCATTTTGGATATACTAAAAGATTATCTTAAAAATGAAAAATGGGTTAAATGTATATATTATTTTTTCCTATTTCTATTTAATAGATTTAATTATTTTTCAAGTCATGATGGGAAAAGAAAAGGTATCCACGTCACGCGTGCAATTTCTGACACAAATGGTTGAGAACCACCTGAACCTACCTAAAAGGTTAACAATTTTTCATTAAAATCAATCATTTATTTCCATAACCAATTTAATTCACAGGAACATTAACATCTAAATTTTGACAGTTCAACCTTTTTATATAAGGTTTTGGGTTTGTTCTTAATTGAATAAAGTTTCAGACCTAAAATTAATTTAAATAGATTTTAATACTTATTCTTAGAATTTAGGGATGGGGAGCCATATTGCCCTCTAATTCCATGAATTCTCTTGTATAGATGTTAAAAAAAAATTATATGAATCCTTTAAATTTAGCATATATATATAAGAATTTCTAATCATTTTACTAAATGAGTATTTATCATTCAAATTTTTTACTATAAAATATTTAAATTTTCTTTAGATCCTTTAAAAAAAAATTCTGACTTGTCACTGCTTAATATATAATTAGTATATGTATTAGCATCGACATGTTGATGTATCATTAATGCATCTCATGTTTTTATCTATCCCGAAAGTTTATCAAAATTTGTGTTTAAGAATTCAAACAAGCAATTCAGCTAGTAGTCCAAGAAGCAAGAAGTCTAAGAACAGGGTTCAAAAACAGTAACTAAATTCTCATAAAAAGTAACATTGAGATCCTTCCAAAAAAAAAAACAAGGAAACAACTATAAATATACATCATTCAAATACTCAGTTGCAAGAGGCTCAAACTAATTATAATTAAGCAACTGTTTTTGTTGTAATGTTTCAATTCCTATAAAAAATCTGAAGCTCAAATGTCAGGTCCATCCTGCCATCTTTTCTCTTCCCAATATTGTTTAGATTTTCACTGTCCAATTATAGCAATTGAATAACCACTATCATGTAACTAATAGCGCTTGAAAACCAACACATTTAACTAAAATTATCATTGAAACACAAGTATCAATAATTGCAGTGGTGATTCACACGACCATTAACCTATGTTTTCAGGTATTATGATCCTTGAGGTAGATGATCCCTGCTTTATAGAATGCTTATAGATTTCGAATAAAATTGCTAGGCATTGCTCCCAAATGTCTACTCTCATTAATCATCTAGATTCAGGGAAAGAAGCAAAAAACTTTGCTTTTGTAACATTGACATTGGAAGCCCTAAACAAAGTCTCTGCCAGGAGATATGAAACTTTATTTGTGCTTACAAACAGTCATCAACATCCAGCAGCCATTATAAGAAAAGAAATGCACTCCACTTCTTGACTTATGTAAAATTGGCTCCACCTGTCAGTCCATTAGAAACACTTATGATTTCTGACTTAGGTCTGTTATAAACCTAGCATAGAAATTTCAGAACTAATGCACAAAGGATTGGTGATCAAACAGGTTACACTCCGGAAATAGTCTTATATGAAGCAATGGTGCAAATGGCATGTCTTTAACCAGTAATTGCTGCCACCAGCTGGTGCTAAGATTTAAGTGATGTTCATTGTCACACAGCTGCATCGATGACGCCAGCACCACTTCCTGCAGCTTATTGAAAAGCCAGGCATTTGAGACTCGCTGAGTCAGTTTGTTAAAGAATTTCTACATATCATATCACTGGCTATCAGGTTCACCAGAGCATTTCTTGTTCCAACCACCTGAACTGGCTTTCCTCTCCCCTCGCTTCCTTTTGTTTTTTGGAAATTGGATGTCTGAGACTAAACATGATTTCAGAGTTGATTGCTCGTGCGGCAGAGTGGTTTTTGCCATTGGATCAGGTTCTGAGGTAGGAATGGGACAAGGATTAGTGCTTTCTCCTTCTTCTCCTTTCTCTGATTCATGATGCTTCTCTGGAAGTTGATTACTTGTCCCTATGAAAGTGTGTGTCTCCCCCTCGGTCAATTCATTATGAATCAGCACATTATCCACAATCTGCAAATACAAAAATACATATGAAGTGATAAGAAGGATTTTGTAATATTGTGAGCACAGATACATTATTGTTATTGATATCTCACAATTTAGTGTCTTGTCAAAATCAGAAGATGCATTTTATCTATTCTACAAATTAGTTCCAGTGCATGAAGCTTCCTGCATTGCAGGCTCTGGGGAGGGTTAAATATATGCAACCTTCATTTTGCACTGCAAAAGAGACTGTTTTTCCCTGATCCATCCATCCAACTCCACGCAAATTTAAGATTATGTGATCTGACTTGATAGAAGAAAGATTTATCATGATACATAAAGGTTTTTAAAGAGAATCTTAAGGGCTTAATAATTACATACACAAATATGTATATATAATTTTGGATGTGAAAATAACCGGAGAAAATCATCAAACAAGATAGTAAGCCAGGCAAAGAGGCCAAATACAATTTGATCATACTTGGAAAGAATAAACAAATATGTAGGATTAACTAGCAATGATAATCTTCCAACGTAAATTACTTGGTAAATTTTTTAAAAAAAATCCTGTTGTTGCTTGCAATTACATGCATTGGTCACATCATGCTGATATTTTGCTCTATGGATTGCATAATATAAGAATGAAATATTACATTTTCCTAAATAAGCTAAATGAAGAATGAAATATTTTCCTTTCATTCGAGAAAGTAATAGCCAACCTGCTTCTAAATGAAAGAAGCGTCAATTTTGGGAAAATATATGCAAGTGTATGCTGGTTTCACGCTATATCAGCTTGTTAAAACCAAGAAAGCAGGCTGTAAATTTTTCCTGTCATCAATTTAAAACCACACTCAATCGCATATAATTAGTTTTCTACAGTCACATAGACATATATATATAACAGTAATCATATGTTCTTACATTTTCACACGAGTCTCCGATTTGTGGCTGATGGGTAACCTCAGCAGCAGACAACATTCCAACTGTGCTTTCAATTATATCAGGTACATGAATAGCCTCTCTGTAACTCAATATGGCACTATCAGGCAAAACCAAATCTCCAATATCATATCCTGAGATATGCTGAGTTGCATTATGCATAGCTCCTACTGATATTGTTTCTACATTGCCAGCAGAGAATGTAGGACTAGGAGCAGAACTAGTTTGTGCATCACCAGGTGCAAGAAGGCTTAAATTCTCTGAGGAAGAAAACTTTGCAGCATTTGTTGACATCACTATGTCGAGTTGATTCTTCAGCTTGTGAATCCGAGATTGCACTATTTCAATTTTCCAAAGGACATGTTCCAAGGAATGATTACCATCTTCTAGCTCAAAAGATAATTGATTATTATCAATGCCAAATTTGTCATTGCAAGCAGATTGTTCAGTAATGGCTGATCCAATATTATAAAAAAAGAACAGATGTCATTCGCAAAACTACTCAAAATTTAGTTAAGTTCAAATGTGTATAAAATGATGACAGGAATAAAGCATAGACCATGTGATAAAAATCATGTTGAACTGGTTAGGATTGACAATGCTGCACATCCAAGAAACCTTGAGATGATAACATGAAATGCTGAAATTAAAAGTATTGCGATTCTAAGTTAGACAGCTATGACTACTACACAGGTAGAGGTAGTTTGGCAAAGTCATGAAGCTGAAACCAAATCCAAATATAATGGAAATTGTTACCTGTATTGTCAAGATCATCAATCATAGAACTTCCATCTGGATTGGATCTCTTGTTTTCTGCAATAAATCATTAAGTTAAATTGAAGAACACAGAGAAGAAAGTGGTAGAGAGCAAACCACAATATGCAATATATAGAAGAAGCATATACCCAGATAAGAGAAAAGACTATGATGTAACATATATGATGTTGTATCAGTCATGTCTTCAATTCTCTTTCGTTTCCTCCTCTTTATAGCCCTTCTTTTATAATATTGATTTGAAAATGGCAAAGACTTTGAACAAAAACCTTCAAATGTAGATTGACAGTTTCGTGAATGTTTTCTCTGTTCATAAGCTGTAAGTTCTCTGGCATATTTTAATGCTTGAGACTCAATTTCCTTAATTTTCAGTTCTGCCCATTTGCACCGCCACATCAGAGGATGTATAAAGCTCCTCCAGTGATTTGTTAACTTTTTCTTCCTAGATGGAAGCAAAAGAAGATAAATAAAGTGTTACTTATTTGGGGTCAAAAGTGTGCAATTTGAATTCCAAAGCTATGGAAGGAGCAAAACATTAAAAGGACACTCCAAAATTTAGATATGGAATAATGTGGAAAGATCATGCAAATAATAGTAGAGGCATGTAGTTTATTGCATATAGACGAGAGATGCTCTTAACTTCAGAATAATAAGCCCGACACATGCAGCATTATTTGCAAATCAGCAAGACTAGATCTTCATTAATTGATTAGCATAGTGCTAGATTAAATAAATTGATTATTTACAGGCACAACGTCCTGAACAGAATGAAGGTTCAACTTTATCTTCTACTAGTTCCTTTGTGAAATAATGATTTTAAAGAAGCACTTCAACATATGAATTAAAATACAAACCAACCTAAACAATTTTCCTTAGACCTCTTTTTCCAATTTTCATTGACATCATTCTCCTTACTCTACATTCCACTCCCAAGATGAACAAATAAAAAAAATGATAACTGCAACATTGTTAATAAGACAGATGCAATGAAAGGAGGGAAAGCAGAGATTTATGATCGAATAAACAAAAATAGATAATGTAGGTGAAATACATTGAGACAGGGCAACAGTAAGAGTTGGCACTTGGCATAGAGTTGTAATACACAAAGAATAAAATGTGTTGATCTCACCTAATAATTTAATGCAGCAACCAAAAAGTGCTGATTATGCAGATTGTAAAGTTAATTTTAGCATTCACTAATGCATATCCTAATAAAATAGTTATAAAATAACTAGCAAATAAAAAACACTCCTCAGTCACACACAGTGACACATGTATATAGAATATGAAACAAAAACACACCTTGTTTGAAAGATGCTACTGAACGCATCATATGGTGATGCCAAGTCACTGTCATCAAAAAATTGTGAATCTACTTCAGCTTCACTTAGTCCAGAACATTTCTCATTATCAGAAAAAGTGTTTGCAAATGAGCTTGAATATTCAGTTGCATCTGGATCTTCACCTTCTGCTGATCTGGTCTCATTAATATTTTTACATGTAACTATGTCAACTTCTACATCCTCAGGGTTCATTGGCTTAGTTTGCTCATCTAACAGAGTGCCTTTCTCATTAACTGTTCCCCCACAGCTATCTATGCACCTTGAACTCATCCCATCTAATTTTGCCAAGATGCTTCCATTATCTATATCAACTTCAACTTTTATAGAATCAATTTCCATTAATGACTGTGCAGGCGCCATAACACAATCTGAACACAAACCAATTGATCAATATCCATCAAATGCTTCAACTTGCAAAGCAGAAAAAGATCCTTTACAGTTAACCTGAGACGAGAATAAACCATTCAATGTCAGTGAATCAATGTATCAGTTCAAATCCTAAACTGAAGAACTTACTTCTAAAGAAGCAAAACATATATGTAGAGAATTATATCAGATGTTTAAAAGGAAAATAATAATACAGAAGCAGAACTTTATTTGGAATATACAATTCATTCACTTCAAAATTGGAACTACAAAATTTTACCTAGACCTTCCTCTTGTTGCACTTGACAATCAAACATATAGCTTTTGAGTTAGTAACTTTTTTTATCTACTTTGACATTCATAGAAATCACTGTTTTACCAGAATATCTTAATTACAAATCACAGTTTTACCAGGATATTTTGACTACAAATCACAATACTGAGTTTACTGTTTTTTTGAAGCTGTACTATGTGGAACTCCTGAACGGTGTTAATATCACTAAAGTGCCCACTAGGTAAATTAAAAGTTTCTTAGAATAACAGTTAATGATAAAACACTTCTGATGACACGAAATATACTTCTATTACTGATTGAAGAGAATGAAATAATAACTCTGACTTTTTTGACATCCTAGAAAAATATGTAAATGGGTTAACTTATTCTTAAGTGGAAACACTCCGATATTGAAGTCATCATCCATAATCAATTGGCCCAATTTGTATAGGAGGAAAAGTTTTACCAATAATCCCACATCCCTATAAGTAGTCCTAACCTAAAGTCGTCTCCAAATATTTGCAAATTATAAAAGCCAATCTTTCAGAAAATGAAATTTGAACACTTATTTGCAATGCTTAATGAACTCAGGTCAAAGGAAATCAGGGAGAATAACTTTGAATAAATAAATACATAATAGCTGAAGCTAAAGAAAATGTTAAACACTAGTGCATAGTTTTCTTTTATGATAGACAAGAATTGCAAAACAGAGCAACCCTTAGCGTCTGCAGAAATTCCTACCTAGAACAATAAGTGCAAGGCCTACCCTCACAGGCAATTCTCATGCATGAGAATATATCTCAAGTCCCCCCACCCCTTCTCACCATTTGAACGAGTTTAGTACTCATGCTATGAGCTATGAGGCTTGGGCATGTCAAAGCCATATTGTTTTCCCTCCTTCCACTATGAACCAGTAATTATTAACAATTGATGTATGCTGTTCCCAAACGAAAAGGGCAAACTAAGAATCAAAACTATCCTCCCTCCACCCAAAAAAAAAAAGAAAAAACAGATCGAAAACAATGATGCGGTTTCTAATAGCAGTAGCATAGATTGTTATTTTATATTTTCTTTTACTACAGCCAGGATGCTTCTTAAGAAGAATTAGAATTTTGTCCATATCAAAAACTGAACTCATCAGACACCCAAATGTGTGCCATTTTCATGACAGAAGTGTAAAATTTAACAAATTTGCTTTGGAATATGAGGCTGAAACAAGTAAATAATTAACAGCACTTTACATCTATAACAAAGATAGAATGTTCAAAAAATTTACAATAAGTACACATGTATGAGGGTAAAATGTTTAAAATAAATCATCAAAGAAACACAATAGAAACAGCAAACTATAATTAAACTATAAAATAACAATTTTGTTGAGCTTCAAGCTCCAAGTCCCACAATTTCTCCTAAATCAAAATTTCAAGAAAACTCTGCTTATTAGAAAGAAGCCACTGCAACAAGCACCATCTACACAAGTAACACAACTTACTATCAATTTATCAGAAAAAACCACAAATTCAATAACAAAATAAAATTCCAGGCATTACCCAGAATTATTTAACAGCATATCAAAACAACCCAGCAAACATAAAAGCAAAATTTTAGAATTATACACAAACACACACACAAAAAAAAAAGGAAAGTTCACTCACAACCCTTTACTAATAAGGTCAAATTATTACATTTAGCACTCTTAAAGAGAATGTAAAGTAAGTTAAACAAAAAGAAAAAAATGACATGCATTTTTAGCTCTACTTGAAAGCAATCTCAAACACCCATTAAAGCTATGAATACAAATGACAAGAAAAGAAAAGAAAGAAACACAGCAACATGACAATAAGCTATAAAAGAATCAAAGAGAAAAACAGTGTGTGTGAGAGAGAGAGAGAGAGGTACTAGAGAAAGATATAAAGAAGAGTGAGTGAAACTGTGAAAGAGTAGACGTTGGGTATGTGCGGCGAGGAGGAAGAAACAAAGCAAAGTGGACGTTATTATAAGTATAAGACCTAAAGGCAGTTACTAAAAGCCTAGTACACTTCCCGCTTTTGCTGACACGTGTGATGCTTCCATTGTTTTTTCACCATTTGGCACTGTCTTATTGGCTCAAACTCTACTCTTTTCTAATCTTATTTCCTTTTATATTTCTAAAAACAGATTTATGTATAAAATCTAACTAGTTTAGGAAATTAGGATTATAACATAGTGGTTGTTATCGCTTTATATTTCTAAAAATAGTATATATATTTTTATACCATATAGTAATAAGCAATAGTTAATTGGTGCTTTATTTGTTATTAATGTATTATTATATTTATAAATAAATAAATTTTTTATAATATAATAATAATAATACTAAAAATTTTAAATTTTTTATATTAACTTTATATAAATTTAAATTTTTTTCATAATTATTTTAAATTTATTTCTATTAATTATTTATCTTTTAATTTTGCTAAAAATTATGTTTTAATAAATTTATTCAAAATGCTTGTATTTCACAAGCAAAATGTATTCTTAAAATTATTCTAATACAATATAATTCACAAACTTTATAAAAAAATATACAAAATTATTTAAAAATTTTAATGGATGTGTGTATATAAATAACAATGTGTATAACATGTTATTGGATAGATGATAATTGAGATATTAAAAAATAATAATTACACTTAAAATTTTTGATGAAATACATACTACTGATATTAGAAGAATATTATTTAATTTATAAAATTTTTTTAATTGATTTTTGATAATGTTACGATAATCATCGCTTCAATTGTTAAATTAAAAAGAGTTTGTCAATCTATTTTTAATGGAAATGTGTTTGTCATACTTTAAATTTATATGTACAAGATGATTTCTTAAACTTTTTTTCATTCAATAAAAAAAGTCATTTCATTTTATGACATATTCTCAAATAATGAAAGAGCAGAAAAAATTTTATAGAATAAATAATAAAAGACCAACAAAAATTTTAAAATCGTTGACATTCTACTTATAAGTTATTTAATGCATCAAATAAATATAAAGATTTATTATGTATATTTATTGCAAATAATATTTTCCAAGTTACTTCGTACTCACAACAATGATACTTGCAAAAAAAAATTAAATATTTTAAAATTTTTTAATGATATTATTTATACTTTGTATGATAAATATTATTCTACTGTTCATTTATTTGTAGTACAATGTGTTAATATTATTAAAATTTTTAAAGAAAATGAAACATGAAGATTTAGAAATTATTATTAAAATGAATAAAATATTATTATAAAAATATTTCATATATTTATTTAGTTGCTAATATTTTTGATCAACGTTGTAAATTAGATGATATGTATAATTACTTATATGTTTATTCTGATTTTTTATATTTTCTTGATAACGTGTCACATCAATAATTATTGATATTAAAAAATTAATATATAATACATATGAAGAGTTTTCTAGTATATATAATGGATAAATTACTCATCAATTTTCTCAATTTAATAGTATTAATCAAAGTGAAATATTAGATAAATTGAATAGAGGGATTAAATATTACTTCATATGTGGAAAAAAAAAAAATATATTTTCAAAATATAAAATTATCTGTCAGTTGATTTTGAATTTGATGAAAGTGTAAATTTCACAATATTGATTGGTGGAAAAGACATTTAAACTAATATTTAATATTTTTTCTAATGGCTAAATAAATTTTAGTAATCCCTTATTAAACAATTACAGTAGAACAAATATTTAGCACTAAAAATTATTTTTGATGAAACTCGTTTAATAATAAATTTTGAATCAGTGGAGATTTAAACTTATCTCGATAATTAGACTAAAGCCGAATTAGGAAATAAAAGATAGTTCCTAATAACGAGAGAGAGTTATTTGAAATAATTTTGACAACAGAGGAATATACAATCAAAAAGTTATCTCCAAACAAAAGTAGCTATTAAGGTAAATAGGAATTAATAATATTAAAGGTAAAAAATCTACATGAATTTTGATTTTATCTATACTTTAAAAGATATATAGGCGCTTAATTCATAAGTATTAAGTTCAAACTATTTTATTTTTAAATTTTAATTTATAATTTCTTTTAATAATCCAATTCAAAATTATAGTGATATCATATCAAACCATAATTGAAATCGAAATTAGAATTGAATTGCCTCTCAAAATTCTGATTCTAGTTCACTTAATTTTAAAACTGAAATCGGTAATTTTGAAACCAACGATCTCAAAATGGCTATCTCTATCTTCTTTTTTTCCCTCTCTCTTCTCGAGGAAAGAGAATTCCCTCCATTCCATCCTTACAAGGATTCTCTGATTTCATTTCATAAATTATCTTTGCAATATAATATAAATTAAATATTAACATTTTACACACTAAAATATAATTGCATAACTATGCAAAAAAAATTATAATTTAATAAATAAATATAAAAAAACTCTATTTATTAAGTTCAATACCCCCAGGAAAAACTATCATGAAATTAATATGAAGTTGGAGTTTTAACTAGGATGAACTCATCAATTATAGATATGATACCAAAAACATGTTGATTTTATATCAATCTTCAATCCTAATTAGCAAAAACAATATAAGTCAGTCAAATTACGTATCCATCAGTCTATTAGTAAGAACCTTAAGAGAGTAATATCAAGTTGGAATGGTCACAAGTAGAACTGCATAAAAATTAACCACACTAATCAAATTGAATCGATTTAATTCAATTCAAATAAAAAAATCATGGTTTAGGTTACTTCATGGTTGATTATAGTTTTGAAATTTTTATAAATAGAATTTTTTATTTAATTTTGATTTAAGAAAATAAAAATTTAATTAAATCGAACTGAATCGATAATATAATAAAATTATATATTTTTTTTAGATATATACTCTAATACTTTTAAAAATATTTTTTAAAAAATAGTATTAGTTGGAGAGTTAAAGAGTGATACTTCTATTATGTTAAAAAAATAATGAATTATGCATATCATGTTAAAAAGTCAGCATACAATAATAATTCCTGCACATATTGCAAGCATAAATTTCTGCTCATATATATTGCTATTCTATTTTGCATAAAATTTTATCTAATTTAATTTTTCTTTTACTTGTAGACTTCTTAAAATTAAGTGTTAAGTCCAATTTGGCATAAGCTACTTTGGATGGATGAATGCTTTGCAAATACTGTAATTGTTGCAAAGATTTACTTTATTAATATGCAAATTATGCTTTAAATTTTCTAAAAGTTAAAAATATTTATTGAATTTCTATGTTTTTGAAGGAATTTTGTGTTGTTATTTTAATCATTACTATTTTTTTTTTTTGGGATATTAATGTGATTTTATTTTAGTATTTATTAAATTTCATGGTCTCTTCAATTTTTTTTATTTTTTTTTTATTATTTTTATTAAACCGACCAAACCAATTATCCAAACCGAATACAAATAGCTTTAATTTGAATATTTTTTTTATCATTACTTGATTTAGTTAAGAGTTAAAATATTTAAAAATCAAATTTATTGATTTGATTAGAAATATTTACTCTAAACTAATCAAACCGAACCATGAACACACCTAACCACAAGAATGTTGAAACTGAACAGTGAACTCAATAGTTTCTCAAGAGTCAGGATTTGGATTTTCACCTTTGGTTTGGCTGCTTATTAGGCTTTTAAATCAACAATGAGATTCATTGTAAAAGAAAATGACATCCTTAAAATATACACATGCAACCATGTATAATAATATCAAAGCAGGATCCCAAAGTTGACGACAAAATTTTGAATGTAGATCCAAACAATTACAAATAAAACCTAGTAACCACTGAAAATGTACCGAATAAAAATAAGTGAGCCTGCGAATAATGTAATGTAACCAACATCATGCTCATATCAGTGGTTGGTGCGATCAGAATTTTACCATGTCCTGTCGTCAAATCATAAAGCAACTGGAGATGGCAAACGTTCTTCTTCGCCTTTCCTCTCTATTAGTACCAAACTCTCCAATGGATTCCCATATCAAACTTGGCAAGTGCTTAGTTCCTTGCCTTTCGTTTCTTCCCATTTTTACCAAATTTTTTACCCCCTGCAGCAGCTTTGTTCTTCATCTGAGAGATTTTGTTGACCTTCTTTTGCCTCTCCTTCCGAACTTGTTCAAGATCTTTAATTTCCAAACGCACATTAGCATTAGGAATGGAGCGTTGCTTCCAGCCCCCTCTAAACTTTCTATTCTTTCCTCGAAATTGGCCATCTCCTGCAAACAAAACATATTTAGGGGATGAACTCTAGATTTGTATTATTGTAAGTTGGCCGTGTAACAAATTAACCACCACTCATAAGCAACTAGCAAGGTGAAGAAAGATGGAATACATATTTTACTTTCTCTGAAAGGGGGGTGGGAAGTTGCAGGGGGAGGGGGGGAGATGTGGGTGGTGGGTGGTGGGTGGGGTGGGGTAGTAGGAGGTGGAAAAGGAAAGAGATATCCATGGGAATTAAAATTATTTCTACCATATCTATTTTCCTAGAGAGAGGCATGAGAAAGGAAGGGAGAACATATTGAGAAGGGGAAATAATCATTAGAAAATGCTTCCTGTTTATTTCCACCCACTTCTGGAAGGAACATTTTCTTTCCCCTTCCCTCCTAATTCTCCATAGGGAAAGTAATGCATCAAGTCCTTTCGATTTCCCTCCTCAAACCTAACTTGCCTCCCACTTCCATCCTACGATACATAGTATAACACTGAAATATAATAGAGACCAATAAAAAACAATCCTCTTCTTATGTTTGTCTTAAAGTCTTTTTATACAGTATCTTAAAAACTGATCAAATGCTAGTATAATATCTTGTTTGTGTTTCCACCTCTATAGACAGGGAAAACTGACACAAAAAATGTAGAAATTGGAAAAGCCACTAACTAGGTGGCCAAACGCTATGATATTCTTAACGGAAACAGGAAAGAAGCCTTCAGTGATCATTTAAAGTGATACACAAAGAAAGCGATGTTTTAAAGTGATATATAAACTTAAACAGCACTTGGCAGTGAATAATAAATACCCACAAAATACAAAACAAGAAATTTTAAAAACTTTGAGAGAAAGGTTAGCATAGAAAACCAAAGAGAAAAATCAAAACTCAGAGAAATACCTGAGAAGCTTGAGGTTTGCTCATCATTCCCTCCATTGTTAGTTCCTTTAAGAGAGACTTTTCTGTGTGAATGTTCTTTCCACTTCTTGTATATCCCTGTATTCTTAGCTTTTACTTTTGCACCACTTTCTGTTTTTATCTACAAGCAGGCACAAAAAACAAAGCAAATGTCTAAACATACCATTTTTGTATAGATTTATATAATTACAACGTAGATACATCGAGGCACACAATATGGAGCCATCAGAGAACAAGGCCATAGTATGCCTCACACCAAGCCATCACAATAATTCTGTCATAATCTAGGGACGACTTGCATTAATGTGATCTAAACACCTTCAATCTTTTCTTCAAATAAAAAACTAATAAAATTTTGCATACGTTGCTGGGGACGAGTTGTTTAGCCACAGCAATGGTGGATAAAATACAGAGCAGTTAGATTAAACCAAGCTGACACAATGAAACAGTAAATAAAAATTCAAAGGCATTATTATACACACACACACAGAGCAGATCATCTGAAAGTCTTATCCTTTGTTAGGCTATGATGTACTAGGTTGGCTTTTCAATATTAACCGTATTTGTGGAGTTCATTTCTAATTTTGACATGTCAGGCAGTTCCAACTTGAAAAAAGACATGGCTATTATTGAGACTGGTAGGCCTGTTATCCCTGCCATGTTTGAAGAAGTTCTTAAAACTTTTACTACAGATGTGCCAAATAGCATATCAGGACAACCAAAGTTTGTGTTTGATTTTACTTTAACCAACATCTTTTCATCTTACATTTACTTTGTGAGTCTCCACTGAAGGATCAGCTAAAATTTCAAAGTTTTGTGAGCTGCAATCATGATGTTAGAAAGGCAGTGCCTTTTGTGATGTATATGGACATTGATTCAAATGTGACTAGAATTGTCAGTGTCTATATAGTGGAATATGCCTACAATCCAACCTGGTATAAGTAGAACTCATGCAGGAATATGGAATAAGAGCTAAGAGGGGTATGCCAGGTCAACATTTTCTGGCTATATTTGCTGGGTTTTTTGACATGGCCTTCATTTAATTGGCATGCAGATATATATTAACTATTGTTGTTGCTGGGGACAATGGCCGGTATGGTTAGGTTGCACCCACAATACTGGAATTGGATGTGATGAAATTTGATCCTTCCCAGTTGCCACTTGTCACTTGTACCAAGATTTTCATAAGTTGTATCCATTATTAATTTCTTTTAAAACTTTTATGTTTATATGAAAATGTACAAATATTTTTCATCTTTTGTGAGAGTTGAATTAAGGTACTTGATTCTACTTTTGATTTTATGGTAGGATAATAAATTTTAGTACTACACAAACATATTGCCAGCCTTGTAGTCAGGATATTCATGCTATGATGCATATGTACTATGATACTTTTAAGGATACTAGTATAGGTGGCTGACATGATCTGGTTACAGGCAGGAAGATGCTCAGGAGTTTTTGAGTTTCATGATGGATCAAATGCATGTTGAACTATCTAGAAGTATGGATATATTTTATTGTTGCGTGATAATAATCACAAACTTCCATATAGTGGCCAAAATAGTAAAGAGGACAAAAGAGTACCTTTCCACTGGCTGTAACACGTTCACCATTGTTCAATTTGATGTACTTTTTACTCCTCTGCAACCATATAGATTCAAGAATTAGAGTGCAAATTGTTTGCACCAAACAATTATATACATCATCATTAAAATGTTTCAACTTTCAAGTACCTTATCCCAATGGTATACCACCTTCTGTTTCTGCATGCCCGAACTATCATCTGCAACCAGATCTAGGACAGCCGATTCCAACCTAGTAGAAAATTTTCGTGAGAAAAAGAAGCAATAGAAAAGTTAACCAAACAAAGATCATGCCAAATCAATTTATGCATATGTGCAAGCGTGAAATATCATGTGCAACCAGATCTAGGATAGCCGATTCCAACCTAATAGATATTTTTCACGAGAAAAAAAGTAATAGAAAAGTTCACTAAACAATGCATACAACAGTTCTCAACAATATCATAAAAAAAAGTTACCTATTTGATCCAAAGCCTTCATTAGCTCTCACAGAAAGGCCTGCCTCTGCATGCTGAAAGTAGTACCAAAATACAAGTCAAGTTGGTCAAGATTCCAATATCTATGCTAGCTCTTTTACCCTTTAAGCAATATACATTTATTAACTAAGGAACCAAAGAGGGTGCCTCCCTAATAAATTGAGAGTGCAGAAAATAAGAATTTTCTGCAGAATTTACAGCAATATTAAGATCAAAGCAAAAGTTGAGTTATTCAAAATAAATGGAAGAATGTGGAGCTGCCTTTCTTTAATCTTATCTAGAGAATGCCAATGGAAGATTTACAGCACTGAGTAGAAGAAACAACACTGGCTTAAACATGCATTAGACAGCTTATAGCCAAAGAGAAAACAAGTAATAAATTAAAAAGAGTTAATAGATGAATCAACAGTAAAGGATATAACAGGCACCACAACTTACAAGATTTGTTGGTACTGAACTTATATAGTACTCCTCGTCTTTGAAACTCTTTGCCTTCCTTTTAGAACCGCGGGCTTCTAACATCAAAAACAAATCATTACCTTTTAGTATCAGAAGGAAAATATATATGTATACTTCACTTACTGGAAATATCTTGTTTTATAAAATGAATACTTGAGAAATGAGATAGAAGACAGTATATATAGAACAGGAACAAACGTTTTTTTCCCTTTCCATTTGAAGAAGCAATTTCTGATTGATCTTCCTGCAAGTACCAACACATTCATTTAGTTCCAAAATAAACAAATGAGGAAGCCAACAATAAAGTGCATATAGACTATCCCAAAATCAAAAACTGGTCAGCCATCCAAATAATGCTCAGATTGGCATTCCTACACAAGTTTCTTGAAGCTGTTTTCTTCAGGTGAATGGATACAAAAAGATATGGCATGTAAATATCATATGATATAGGAACCTCATATAGCAATTCGATTATTTCATGCAATTGAAATTCTCCATCAAGAAATATAGCACAAATTTAGATTAGGACCTAAGAATTATGACTGCAATTCAAGTAGCAAATTAATGATGTTGTTGATGTACCTTTTCCACCTGCTTGCTAGAACGTTGTTGATGTACCAAATTAATGATCTCTTCATGAATAGCTCTTTTTCTCTTCATCACATCAACCCATTGACTAGAAGGACCCTGAAATCAAGCCATAACCCTAATGCAAAAATCAATAAAGAGGAAAACGATTCTAAATACTCAAAAATATATACACAACTTTCATAATAATATGCATAGTGAGCAACAAACTAACAGAGAATACAAATGATTCTCCAACATGGCTTAGAATTAGATGAACCAGAAGATCAAGTAAAATCAAAGCTTTTAGGATGTAACCAAAATGGTAATTCTTAACAATAATGAATATTGATTTGAAAAATAATGAGGTCATAAAACCTAGGTGGCATGGAAACGGAAATGCAGAAACAAAAATGACACGAAATGGACACTGGCATAGGAAATGAAATGTGGGGAAATGTGTAAATATAAAAAATGTTGGGTATTTTTATAAATATTAATTTTTCATATAAAAATATAAGTACATTTAAGAAATGCATTTTTTTCAATAAAATATTACGAGTAATCATCATTTCTCCACCAAATTCTATACAAATAATAATACTGAAGTAGGAATTAGACCCCCAAATTCATATATAACACATCAAATTATCCATACAAAATAATCAAAATAAAACAAAACTAAATTTCAAAGAAAAATAAAATAATTGTCTGCAAGTTTCATAATATGTGACTCATAATCATCAAGATGAACAAACATATACATGTAAATTTTACATTTATCAAGCTGTATATTAGATATAAAAATGAATAAATTATATATATAATTACATTAATTAAAATTTATATATAGGACATAGAAAATGGGTTATTGTTTGAGTACTTCAAAATTCAAAGTGCAGTAAAAAAAACAAATGAATGAGCATGCATGAATCAAGATGACATGTTAGCTTAAAATATTGCCACATGAAACACTGCCTGTTTGCAAAAAAAAAATAAAAAAATAAGAAAGTTGGGCAATCTTATAATCAAACAAACACTGACAATATCGATAAAGAAAATAACATGAACACATGAACTAAATGCCATTGAAATACTAAGCTATTTTAATATTTATATTCTGAAAACAAATTAATTCAGATTTCCCAAAACCCATCAAATTCAAAAGATCAAACAATCAATCCCTAATTCCCAAAACCCAGCAAATCAGAAAATAAAAAAACATTCCTTAGCCCTGCCAACACCGCCAATTGATGTCCGACTGTCTGTACCCGTAAAGACTGAAGATTGCCGATCGCCATTGTTTTTGTTTCACATGATAATAAGAGAAAGAAAAGAAGTTTGGAAGAGTCGCTAGTAGAGAGAATCAGAGAGAAAGAGAGACAACGACGCTTAATTTTTATTTTTCTTTTTTTTTTTTTTTTTTTTTACTTTTGTAATTTTTTTAAGGCAAAGAAACTCATTTCATATTTTTTGGAAATTACAGAAACACGCCCAAAATGTGTCAACTCATTTTATTGGGGTTTCCATTTCAGAAACATTTCCAAAACATGGAAATGCTGTTCAGTTGACGTTTCGGTGCATCAGAGCACAAAACTATCAAGGACCAAAGATTTAACAATAAAGGATGACAAATAATGATTAAACCTTATTCTGATTAGCATTAGAGAGCATAGAGTTTCAGATTTAGATTAATAACTATTCACAAATAAATGCATGCTAGCAGAGTTAAAAATGCATCAAGTTACCTGCACATTTTTTGATTTGGCAGCTTCACCTTCAGCTTCCAGTATAGTCTGCTTGGGTCTAAGACAATTGTACAGTTAAAGTTAAGTATGCTTGCAAACTTTCTTCCCTTAAGGAAAAAGACAAAGGAATATTTTTTGTGGCTCACCTGAATGCTTTTAGGCGCTCGGAAAATGCTAATGCCACTAATTCACCACCTCCCAGAACATTTTTGAAAATTGGATGTAATCCTTCACTGGGTAAATCCTTAACTCTTCTGATGGACTCCTTTGCAGGTAGGGGCTTTGTCTTTGTATACAAACGAAAAGCATTTGTACAGGTTTTCTGCAACGCAGTCAGTTCTCCTGATGAATCAATGATCTCTCGAACTCTATCTGAAACAAGATCAAGAACCGTCTGAGGGAAACGTCCATAAATAGTTTCCCCATTTGCAACTGCTTGATCAATTTTCTTCATTACTCCATCCATGTCCTGCAAAACCTCCTCCTCAGAAGGCGCAGCCCTGATTGGTTTCGAAAGAAATAGATGAAGATCTAAAAGGTAAGGCAAATCTTCAGATGTCACAAAAGAAAATGCTGTACCAGTCCGACCTGCCCTTGCAGCTCGGCCTACACGATGTACAAAAATTTTTGGTTTTGGGGGGAAGTCCCAATTGATGACATTATCAAGCAATGGAATGTCAATGCCCCTAGCAGCTACATCTGTTACAATTAACAACATAGTTTTCCGAGCCCTAAACCTAGATGTATGAATCTTGCGAGCATCTTGATCCATATCCCCATAGCATACAGAAGGCTCAATACCCTCTTCTCGAAATAAAATATTAAGGAACTCTACATGATGTTTTGTGGAAACAAATATCAATGACTGCTGATCAGAGCTGATATGCTCCCTTATCAAATATAATAATGCTGCATGTTTTTCCTCATGCCTTAAGGTGAAAAACAGCAGCTTCAAATCAGGGCTAATTTTAGTTTCCAGATCAAGGCGAACAAGCTGAGGATCTCGCAGCCCAGCCTTGGCGAACTCAGCAAGAGCACTAGGCAAAGTTGCACTGAAAAGCAAGGTCTGGCGGTTCTCACTCAACTGAGTTAGGATTTGATGCAATTGCTCAGCGAAACCCATGCCAAATAGACTATCAGCTTCATCAAAAACTACATATTCCACTGTCCGTAATGACATGTCATCAACCTCAGATAAATGGTGCATAAGCCTACCAGGAGTTGCAATTATAATATCTGGGTTCCGTGCTAATTCCTCAAATTGACTTTCCATGCTATCACCACCAACCAATAAACTAGTACAAAGATCTGCAACAGAGATCAAATAATAAAAAAATACTCCATGTTGGCAAGGAAAGGACTTAAGGAAATATATGATAATGCAGCAAAGGACGCAGCTGTTAGTAAAGGCAATGATAATATTTGATAGGCAGTATCACAAGAATTAAATGGCTGATAATAAAAATAATGATAAATTAATAAGAATGACTTTCTCAAAATTTTTTACTGATTTATGCCTGCAATTACAATTTCGAATTGTTATGAATCAAAGTTGCTTTTTATATTTTCCTCGTATTTTTAAATGTATATGTATTATCATACAAATTTGTTTTCATTCATTTGTTGCAGCAAGAAATTATGGTATTTGTAGGGCTGTAAAATGAATAATATATATTATAAAAAATTCTCCAACTCCATAGATTTAATCAGCACAAATAAATAAGTGAAGTTAAAGAAATTTATAAAAGAAAAAGCTAAATTTTTTTAATTATATAAATTTTAACAAGTTTAATGAATGAACGTTAGAAATTCTCAATCCAAAATTGCATCAAATTAAAGCAAATCACTAAAAAGCGGTAGTAAATGAGAATGGCTAAGCTGGTTTTTTTTTTTTTTTTTTTTTTAAATAAGAAAAATTATACGAACCAACTCCTAGTTTAATGATATTAGAGTGGACCAGATACACAGACCATAACCACATCAATAAAAAGCACTCAACTTTATTTCCAAAATTAGAATCAGTTAAAAATTCAGTTAAGACCTATGGTAACAATTAAACAACTTAAAACAATTGGCAAAGTTGAACACACCATGGTGAAGATATAAGCTTTAAATTCACCATCACCCATGATAAAAAAGAAAAAATAAAAATCACTAACTTTTTAAATTATAATCTATACTAAGATAAGGTCCTATTTACCTTATATCGGTAACTAAGAAAAACTGAAGCAAATTTCAGTAACATTACCGGAGAATTGAAAGTATAAGCAACAGCCCAAAACACAAAATCAACTCATAAGATAGGATCTTCCATGAACTAACACCAACCTATGATCTAATAACTCACATATTAACAAGTGCGAGAGAAATCAGAGCATATGGTTACTAGATGAGTCAACCACTGTTCAATTCATAAAAAAAAGAAACAGAAGAAGAACTAACCAGTGAATTTGCCAAGCTCTTTAGTAAATTTCAAGGTCTGCAAAGCCAAATCCCTGGTAGGAGACAAAATAAGAGCCCTAACGCCTCCCTGAGGGACGTGCTGCTTCAATTTCTCAAGCATCGGGATCAAAAACGCTGCAGTCTTACCAGAACCTGTACGAGCCATGGCAACGACGTCGGTACCGGAGAGAATGAGAGGCATGGTCTTGCGTTGGATAGGGGTAGGGACACGATAGCCCTTTCGCTTGATTCCTCGGTAGACATTGGGGCTTAGGTTTAGAGACTCAAAACCACCGGATTTGGCCTTCTTTTTCAGCTTTTGTTTGCGTTTCAGCTCTGCCTTGGAACTCACCAGAGGCTCTTCTTTTCCCATCTCCAACTTCTTTTCTGTAGATAGATTTTCCAAAGAAAAGAAGAGACAGGAAAGAGGAAGGGTTTTGGTTTTGCCGAAGATGAAAAGAAAGTAGGGTTTTACAGCAATATGCCAAAACGTCGTCGTTCTACAGAACCGACTAAATGCTTTCGGCTAGTTCAGGCTGTTATTTTAAGAAATTTGCTTTTATTCAAATAGTTTTAGATTGTATTTACAAATTTGAATTTAAAATTTGAATTTAAAATTTTATATTTTAAATTTATAAATTTATAAATACTTTATTTAGAAAAAATAAATAATTTTAAATTTTAAATTTATAAAAAAAAAAAAATTTAAGTTAAAATTAAATATAATATATTTAAAATAACTAGATAAAAAAAATATTTAAAATATTAAATTTTTAAAAAGTTAAATATTTGAATCAAATTTAAATCCACTCAATTTTAATAATTTAAAAAAAGATTTAGTCCAAATTCAAATCTTTATAATTCAAATGAATCATAATATTTTTTAAAAAATTATTTTAAAAAAATTAAAAAATATAATTTAATATTTAATTATAATTATTTCCTAAATAGAAAATTAAAGTTAAGTTTTTTATTTTTTTTTTAATTTATAATTAAGGAGGTGCTCGAGTGCAAAACCCATTTTGAAAATAGAGTCTTAAAAAACGCTGTTTTAAAAAAGCTGGCATGTATAGTTTAAATTTTTTCTGTTTTTAAGTTTTAAAACAACGTTTTAAATTAATCTGTCAAACACTCAAATCTATTTTAAGTAGATCCAAACACCCTTTAAATCTTGAAAAGTTTTCTAAATTATGAAAGTTAGTGTATGATATAATTTTTTAAGATTCTAATATCATCCTTATTCCAAAAAAAGAAGCAGGTTGAACCAATGGCGGACCTAAGGCTTTTTTTTTTTTTTTTGCTCAATATCATATACATGATTATAGCAAAGATATTGGCTAATAAATTGAAAAAGGATTCTTCCTTCTTTAATGTCAGACTCCCAAAGTGCTTTGTACTAAATGATAACTAACAATATTTTAGTAGTTTTCGAAGTTCTACACTTCTTGAAAAATGAAGGAATCTAATAAAAAAAGGTCTCTCTGCATCAAAAAAAATAATATGAGCAAGTATTTTGATTGTGTTGAATGGAAATTTTTGAAGAGTATGATGGTAAAACTGGGCTTCTCTTCCAAATGAGTGGACCTAATTATGATATGTCCCTCTATTATGAGTTACAAAGTTGTTCATAAGCGGCATATGGTGGGTCCAATTATTCCAAATCGGAGTTTGAGACATGGAGATCATCTTTCTCCCTATTTCTTCATTATCCGTGAAGAGTGCCTAACTTCTTTGATCCAGGAATGTGTGAATAGGGGTTGATTAATGGTTATTGAGTTGCTAGGAGAGCTCCTATGGTGTCTCACTTGTTTTTTTGTAGATTATACTTGTTTTTTCAAAGCCAATTTAGAAAAGAGTAATATAATTCGTTATTTGCTAAAATTGTATGTCACAACCTGATCCTATTGGACACGTGACCGACACTAAGGAACGAAAAAACATAAGATTTCCGGAATTCGTAATAAGTCTGACTCACCATTAAATGACAAAATTATAATATTACAGTTGTAAGTGTTATAAAACAAGATTATAAGAGCCCACCTGCCAAAAAAAACTTAATAATTTAACATCTTCATATAGCCACTCAAAGCAATTATCAATCATATCACATTATCAATTTAAATTATTGCTTAACAAAACAACCTATAACAATAAGTTTAACTATCATACTTAGCAATTATAAAGATTACAAATAACTTGAATAACAATACGGAGTTCTAAAAATTATAACACTGAAACACATAATTTTATTAAATAACTGAATTAATAATTTCACTACCTGAGAAACAGAAGACAGAAGTACTCAACTCAAAAACTTAATCCCTTTAAACTCGACCTGAAACCTAAAAAAAATTTGAACAGGGATAAGTGTTAGACTCAATGAGCTGATATAAATTAAATTAACATACAATCTTTTATTTATCTATATGATGTGTCACAATGCATATAAATATTCATAAGCATATATAAAATCCATGATGAAAAATATTCGTGAAATTTAACCACATTTATGTTTTTGTTTATAGTAAATGGGAAGTCGACCCTCTCCCTTGGCTCTCGTAAAATCCAACTATAAGGCCACTGTGAGACCAGCTCAAACTAGTCATCCCTATACTTTCTTATCCATGTTCAGGGGTCACAATAAGAACATTCTCTAATAAGACAATCTTTGTAATAACATCATCATCATCATATCATATCATGTCATGTTATATTGTTAATGTTTTATGGGTTAATACAGCTGCATTTCACATCATCCTATTTTTCATTATAACCACATTCATATATATCATTCAACATCATATAATATAACATAAACATACATTATTATTCTAAATCTAATACAATAGTGATAGTTTATATACATATATATTCACATTCATTCAATACTTACATAGTTAAATTAAAATATATCAACTCACAAATTTGACGATCATAAATCAGTTAGCTCTCCTTGGAGAGCCTAAAATTTGACGGCCAGAAAACTCCTAAAATACCTTGACCAAAAAGACATACGAAGGATTTAGAACATAAATGATACAAATTAGCTTTACTAAATTTACGAAATGACTCCTAAAAATTTGTCGAAATTTCGGTAGAATCTCCCCTAAAAATAGGACATTGCCCCTTGAAAGAAAATAATAACACTTCTAAATAAATAGTTTGTAGGCATCATATCAATCAACATCAACTTAATGACCTCTCATGGGTCTCCAAACTCAATAATAAATATTTATAATAATTTTTGCATGCTTCAATGATCCATAAACCAAAATTAATATTTCACTATTTAATTACCTCAAATTATATTCTAATTATTATTGTACTCACGATATCGTCTTTATGTATTATTTATCGAATAATTACCTCAGTTTAATTTCGTTTATCCATTTAATTTTTAACCATCACCTTGATTAAATTATTCTATCATAATTTAACTTTTCAGTACTTAAATTTCATAAATATCATCCACATAATTTCTATAATAATCCCAAATTAGTATAATAAATTTATCCTAATTTTGTCTTCAATAAAAATACAGTTAATAAATTTTAACTGCCTACATTTTTCAATATGGTATAAATATTCAATCATTTTTATAAAATTATCTCCAAATATACTCCAAATAATTAATAAGTCATTTTAAAATAATACAAAACTCACTTACTCTCAGTTGCCGAAAAAATACATATGTGTCCCATTTTTTCAGTCCTGACTCTGGTCACTAATGGGGACAAAATGGCTATCGGCAGAAAGCTCACAAGGAGAGGAGTTCAAAAAAATTAGAATTCACGACTCCGATTACTAATGGAGATAAAATGGCTACCTCCAGAAAGCTCATGAGGAGAGAAGTTCAAAAAAATTGGAATCACCAGAAATGGCCATTAGAATTGGCCGGAATATGTCATAGAAGGTTTGGTGATTTCATTTTTCGATCTCCTTTTCCGGTGAATGCCAGGTGACATTTTGGGTACCAAATGAAAGATGGGATAAAAAAAACCTATTGGAACTAGAATGATTCAATTTGGAGTTCAAATGAGAGAATTATGACTATTTGAAAATTTTGACAAATATGGCCACGATGACTAATTTGAACAGCAATAACTTCTTATCTGGTGACCAAAATTGAACAAGATTAATGTCTATGAATTTTCCTCTTGGTAGGCTACATAATAGTATAGGAGGTGTCGATCACCTCCCTCCTGTTTGACCGAAATCGGCGCTAAAATTGGGCTGACGATCACTTTTCTCCTCTTCCTCTTCTTCTTCTCCTCCTTTTTCTCTTCTTCTTCACGTTTTCAGCAAATTTTTAATCTGCTGGCAGCCAATCCGAGGCTGCCATATGGCAGTATCAGGTTGATTCAATTTTTTATTTATTTGAAAATTTTTAGAAAATTTAAGTTCAAAATTATAAATAAATAGTTAATAAAATCTTTATAAAATGTATTTCATTTTAACATATTAAAACTTGAAAAAAAAAATATCTTTCTAATTTAATAAAAATTATTTAATATAAATTTAATTTTCAAAAATTCTTAAAATAATTAAAATAATTTATTTAACTAAATAAATGAGTATACAAATTAAATTATTAAATAATACATAATAATATGACACTAATTAAAATTAAAATTAATTTTAAAAAAAATTATATTTCCCTTTTATTTTTAAATATTTATTTCTTTGAAATATAATAAATTTCAAAAATACTTTTCTATTCATAACTTGAATTAGATATTCATAAAATAATTATTATTTATAAATATAATATGATTTTTAAAAATATTTTAAAAATATGGGTATTACAATTGCCGTCTACATCATCAATGCCTTCCATACTACTGTCTTCCACATCATCACTACCATCCACATCACTATTGCTCTCCACATTACTGCCATCCACATCATCATTGCCCTCTATATCACCACTTTCCTCCACTTTACCATTGCCTTCTACATTCTCATTACCCTCATCATTATCATTAATATTGTCCTCTACATCATCGTTAGCCTCCTTATTGACAATGCTCACCACAATCTCATTTCAATTACCCTCCACATTCTCATTTTCATTCACATTCTCATTGCCACTCACATACTTACATTGTCATTTTCACCCTCCATATTATTTATTTCAATATCACTCAACCCCTGTGTCCCATCAATAAGCCCCTCTTTCTCATCAAATACAACACTTGTTGCATCCACAACTATTGGCCCGTCACCTTCAACAAAATATATATCAATCATTTTGAATCCCTCATTATCCATCAACATGTTATTTATATTTTTATCATCTTTCACTTCCTCTAAAGAAATGGGACCATTTAAGCCACATATCCTATGCCAAACTCTACATCCTTTAGCATATCCTTTTACAATACCGAACTGAAACATTTCAAATGCATTAACATAATCAATATCATAATTGTCGATATAGTATGTCCTTCCCCCACATAAACCATAGTATTAGGAGTATTCCAGTGACTACCATGATGAACATGAAAGTTAACAATAACTGTCATTTCCTTGAAAATTTAGCACAAATGAACGAATCACATATTGAAAACAACACTAACATCTGAAGAATAAAATAGCTAAATAACCTATTATAGAAAGCTACTACAGACGGACCCAATAGAATAACTTGACTAAACGTAGTACCAATAATACCCAAACCCATTTCCCACAATCATACCTGAAACGAATACAAATATCCCATGTAAAAAACTTTGTTACATATCTTGGCCCTCAAGAAAGTTGTTTATTTTTTTTATATCTTCTAGTAGTATAGAAGATAACAATAGAAAAGTAACTTTGTTGAACCTTCACTTTTGTTCAATATTACTCAAATCAAATGTAATCAACTTATATCTTTTTCAATTTCTCTTCGATCTTATCAAATTAAATATGTTGATTGTAAACAAAAACAAAGATTTGCAAATGAGGGAAAATTGTATTCCTTGGGCTTTTGATGATTTGGAAATTTTCGATAACTAGTGAAAATTGTTAATGGGTAAAAAACAAAATTTCAACTTGTTTGAGAAAAGAATGAGTTTTACAGTTGCCACATGGCATGACATGTGATAACTATGTTGGAAAAAAAATTACACTTAAGCAAATATAAAGGCATTAAGGAAAATGTCATTAAAATGATTATCAGAGAAAATCATAGTCACTAAAGTGTCAAGAAAAAAACCTTGTACCCCTAATATATATATATATATATATATATATATATATATATTAGTAAAATGAAAATAATATCTTCTGATATGGATATTTTCATTCATTTTCAATATTCTCTGTACCACTGAAATTAGGAATAGATAAGCTATTTGACTTGAAAATAAATGAATTGCTAGTGGTAGAATATTATTCTAATTTATCTTCTAAAAGTAAAGGAAATAAATATAATTTTACTAAGGAAAGATACGTAAAATAATTTTACTAAGGTAATTTGATTTTAGATTTGGTTATGTGATTTTTAATTTAGAAAATTATTTATTTTTAGTTGTGGAGTCTGTTATCTTAAAATTAATAATTGAATTAATTAAAATAATTAAATTTTTTTTATTAATATATTAAATATTATTTTTAGCAATAATTATTATTTATAATGAGTTTTTTATTAATAATATTTAATATTTAATGTTTTAACAATAAATTTTATTTTTATATTTATAAAATATAAATTAATGATATTTAAATTATAATTAATATTATTTTTTTAATTCGTTTATAATCGAGAACTCAACAAAAAAAATATTTAATTCAATTTAATTATTTTTTAGAGGGCTTACAAATTTTAGTTAGTTAATTTTTGTTTGATTCGGTTTTTTTAATCGAATGCTCCCCTTATGTGTAAAAAAATATTCGTTATTCCTAAACTTAATTTTTAACTCAATAATATTCCTAAACTTCAATTTATATCGTAAAAATTCTTTAAATTTTAATTTTATCACTACGAAAATCTTTATCACCATTTTCTGACATAAATTCTCAGAATTTCTAAGTGGCACTCAATTTAATATTTTTAATATTTATTCGTGAGATGTCATAAAGATTTTTATTTTTATTTATATTAAATATAAATATGAGATGGCATTGGATGTCGATTAGGATTGTAAATCATGCGGGCTGGGTTGGGCAAAAGAAAAGTTCAAGCGCAGCCGAAAATATTTTCATTAAACTCAACCCAAAGTCAGTCAATACTATTTCAGCTAAAACACAACGCAAGCTCGACCAAAACTCTCAATAAATTTCGGGCTGACCATTTAGATATTTTATTTTTCATCATTGATAATCTATTTTGTTACATTTAATTTTTGAATTTATCTTTTTAAATATTATCCTACCAATATATGAATTTAATGAGTTTTAAATTTAATTAATTTATTTAATAAAAGTAAAATGATAAACATAACAGAGGTAAAAAGTAACACAATTGATCACATGGGTCCAAATCGTCTAAATTAAAAAATAAAGTGTTTACTCGAACCATTAAAAAGAGAAGTGATTTTTTTTTTTTATACCTTTCCCCTATATAGTTGTCACAACCCGCTCTCGCAAGCCGCGACGGTCCTAGGACACGGAAAATGCCAATGGCGACCGGCACCCGTAGAACCCAATATCAGACATATCAATCCTATCAATATAATGTATACATGTACACAATCTCTATTTATTCATTATCGATCACAACCTGTCATATATTCTCAATCAACTGTATTAACAATACCCACAGGATCATATCAATCATAACATATATTTTTCCATATCATAGTATCATCATTTGGATATATGTTCATTTCCTAGCTAACCCATACATACCCATGGAGCAGCTAGATTATGAACACCAAAATACAATTGTTATAAAAAATAAGTGTAACACCTTAGCTTAAACCCTTATAGAGACCTTTAGGGAAATTATTTTCCTTTCTTTGTGATGTGTTAATATCATATGTGTATGCATGGAATTTATATTTATGCATGTTATATGACCTAATTTTTAGGCCTAGAATTGGTTTGAAGTTAGTTAGGACTTAATCGGGTAAGTTTGGAAATTTTGGTGATCGGGGGACTAAGTTGTAATTTTGCAATTTTTCGAGGTTTTATAAATTTATCAGTATATTTGAGTAAAGGAAAGAATAAAAGTGAATGTAAATGGTTTTATTTTATTTATTTGGGATTTATATGGGAAAATATACCCGATTGGAGACAATTTCGGGAAAACAGCTCAACAGAGGTGTTTGAGGTTTTTCGAAGTAAATTAAGGACCTTATTGTAATTTTACCATTTTTATGGGATTATAAGGTGTGTGTGATTCTATGATAACAGTTTAGGCTTGATTAAATCTAGCCGTTGGATTAAATGATGGAAAATCGGACGGTTGGATCGTTTGGGAGCATTTTAGCTATCGTAAGCTTATCTTATTGGATTTTTGCCCTAAGGATTATGATTTGGTGTGGGTAATCTGATTTGTACCTGGTTTACTTTGACTTTTGATGGCCAATGAGATTAAAGTATGTAAATTGGATGGTTGGATGTTGATTTTAAACTTGATGTACTAATACCTTGATTTACCCAATTCCATCAATCATATATAAGGCCAAATTTCAGCAATTCATCTTCTTCATTCAGCCATTTCTGCAACACAACTTCATTTCTGCATATTTTAGGTTT
>CANXYC011057277.1:0-26574 GCA_948193065.1 Aleurites moluccanus | reverse complement strand
AAACTAATTCAAATAACATGCATAAATATTAATTTCATGCATAAACATACATCATTAACAATACAAAAAGAAAGAAAAAATTTACCCCTCTATTGCCCCTCTAATGATTTGGGTTAACTTAAGCTGAGGTGTTACAATAGTGTGTATGCTTGATGTGTTTTTATGTGAATAATGTATTTTGTGATATTTTTATGTCTTACAGGAGTGTTATATGTGGTAAATAGGTGAACCGTCAAATACTCCAGCTCGGAGTGTAGAGCGGCGAGCCGATTAGGGCTCGAGAATAGCATTGGGGGCTAAAGTGGATAAATTGCATAAAAGGTGAGTCCTTATATATAATCATGCATGATTTGCATCATATATGCTATAATATTTCATTTGAGCTAATAAAATAGAGTTTGATACCCAAAAACACAAACAGTGCAAATTAGTCCGCAAATAAGCCCGCCGAAACGACAAAAAAGACCTAAACTTTGTCTGGCTATAAAATAAAATCCTGAAAGCCAATTGGGCCACCACTTGGCCAATCTTCTAGTCTTGACCTAAGCTTTAAAACGGTACCTCATGGTCCACCTAAATCCTTTGGCAATATATTTAACCTGAAACTACTCAAAAATCCCAAAACTGACCCGTAACGGCGAGTACCAGTTGTGGTAGCTCAACTGGGCCCCGCTGGACATTTTTTTGACATCTTCCAAATATGTTCTATTATTCTTTATATATGTATATATGATTGTTCTACAGCTATATGAGATATAGATATGCTATATTTATGGTTATATGGAGACATAATCATATGATATTATAACAGGACTACATCGATAGTGTAGTGAAAATTTCACTGATGGTGTAGTGAAAATTCCATCGATCGTGTGCACACTGGTGTTAATTAAGTTGACCCTTGCTAGAGAGGGTGTAATATTCTCTGGTATTAATAAAATTGACCCATGCTAGGGAGGGTGTAATATTTTCTAGTCGTAAAAGCTGATCCCCTTTGTGTGTAGTGATTTATGCACTTTATTATCGTGCCTATTACAAACAATGCAATTGTACTTGTATATGATTCAATCCTGCTATATCATATGTGTGTTGACTCGTACACTGGATATATTTATATATGGATAATTATATGAATATTTGTTATACTCTATACTTGTTATCTTATTTTGATTCTACATGCCATATATGGGCAATTATGGTAATATGGCATCTACTGCATTTTTATACATATGGATTCACTGAGTATTTTTATACGCACCTCTTCAATGGTTATCATTTTCAGGTCTGTAGTGAGACTCGAATTCCATTGGCATCTCCTATCCTCGCCGTGGAATTTTGATACTTGTGACATGTAAATTACAGTCTCAAAAGTATATGTAAATATTTGTATAGTATAGAGGTTCCATGGTACTGTAAACTAAGAAATGACATGTATATATGTGTGTTTACATCTTTATAGATTTGCATATAAGTTATACTATGGATATATATATATGTTGTGCTATGAATGGAAATGATTTGATATACATATATGTATATATTGAGTTGTTATTGAAGATCCAGAGGGATCGTTGATGATTGAGATATGAGATGATTGTTGATCAAGTATATTGGAAGTGCTTATTTGCATATTTTTCAGCTGGACATAGTCCTTATATAGAGGAAATGCTGCCCAAATTATTATAGAATTGTTAAGCCATAATTAAGCTTAATCATGAATTGCATGCCATATAGTATAGTTATTTGGGTTCTTCGTGGTACTGGTAGCTTAGGCAACGTCCGTACCCTAGGACCATCATGGCTCCTAGGTTGGGTCGTGACAATGTTCATAATACATCATGATGGAAAAAATTAATATATAAGGATATCAAAATGATATAGATACATGCAATGCGTAACAAATATATCCCAAAATGCAATAATTCAAACATTACTTCAAATTATATGCATATGATCATCACAAATCATCAACTTATATAACACATTCACATTAAAAGATGTAGAATTCATATTTGAGAGGTGTCAATCATACCTAGTTCCCTTATAAAATAAAAAGCTTCTTTGTCCAAGGGTTTGGTGAAGATGTCAGCCAATTGTTGCTTTGTTTCTACAAACTCAATGATAATGTGACCTTTGCAAACATTACCTCTAAGGAAATGACGTCTAATGTCTATATACTTTGTGCGTGAGTGATGAACTGGATTTTTAGAAAGATTAATGGCACTTATATTATCACACTTGGTATGCAATTTAAAATATGTCCAAAATTTTTCTAATTATATTTTCATCCAAAGAAGTTGAGTGCAACAACTTGCAGCTGCCATATATTCAACTTTGGTGTTAGAAAACACAACTGAGTTTTGATTTTTAGAAAACCATGATACAAGCATATTTCCTAAAAATTGACAAGTACCACTAGTGTTTTTTCTGTCAATCTTAGATCCACCATAGTCGGCATCAGAATAGCCATAAAGATTAAATGGAGATCCTTTAGGATACCACAAACCTAAGTTTAGTGTGTCTAATAGGTATCTCATTATTCTTTTAACACCGGTTAAATGGGATTCTTTAGGATTGATTGAAAATGTGCACACATGAAAACCCTAAATAAAATATCAGGTCTAGATGCAGTTAGATACAACAATGATCTAATTATACTTTTATAAAGTTTGGAATCAATACTTTTATATTTATCATCCACCTCAAGTTTGAGAGATGTACTCATGAGAGTAGGTGATCAACACATTTTTGTCACTATTTTTTCTATATATTTTAATAATATTTTTATTATATTTAATTAGTTTTTAGTTATATTTGATAGTATTTTTAATAAATTGCTAATAATGCATTGGCTTGAATGTTTCTATGTTTTTGTCCCTTTTTTAGGTGTTTTTGGCAAGAAATTATGCAAATTGGGATATCGCGTTAAAGTCGGGCTTAAAAATGGGTTGAGAAACCAAATCAAGAGCAGATTGGGCCTGAGCCCAATAAGTTGAGCAACATGGCCCAAGCATGCCATGTCATCATTATAAGACTTTGATAAAAGGAGCTATATATTGATTGATATGTAATACAAATTACAATATAATTTATAGAGGTGTTACACATTAATTAATAATACAAGATATAAACAAATAACTAAGCTCTAGTTATCTGATGAAGAACCAAAGAGATAAAGGTTAAAGATTAGCATAAAATACAGCTATGAAAAAGAGAGATAATAGGAGATATATCAGGTAATATAATATCCCCCCTCAAGCAAAAGATGTCAAGAAAGTAGTCTAAGCTTGTCCCTATGCTTCTCAAACAAAGGTCGACCTATTGGTTTAGTGAAGATGTCCCCAATTTGAACTGAACTAGAGATGAAATGAATGACCACCTTACCTTGTTGTATAAGCTCACAAACAAAGTGGTAATCTACTTCAATATGTTTTGTACGGGTATGAAAGATAGGATTAGCTGACAAGTAGATAGTCCCTATATTGTCACACCATAATATAGAAGATTTTGGAAGAAAACCAAGTTCAGATAATAAAGATTGTAACCATATTAACTCAGCAGCTCCATTGGCTAAGGATTTATACTTGCTTTCAGTCGAAGATATTGTGATGGTAGTCTATTTCTTAGAAACCCAAGATATTAAGTTATGAACCATGTATATGGTATAGCCATTTGTAGATCTTTTATCATTCGGAAAGTCGGCCCAATCACTGTCTGAGTAACATTGCAAATCAATAGTGGAAAAATTAGAATAAAATAATCCAAGAGAAGATGTATGCTGTAAATATTGCAACACTCGTTTCATTGCTTTCCAATGATCACTATTTAGGTTATGCATGAATTGACAAAGTTTGTTAACTGAAAAGGCCACATCCAGTCTTGTAATGGTAACATATTGTAATGCACCAACCACACGCCTATAGTCTTTAGGATTTGGAATAAGTGAAGTAAAGTCCATAGTCAATGGTGGATTAGATGCCATAGGATTTTGACAAGGCTTGCATTCAACCATTCCCTCATGTTTAAGAAGATCAATAATGTATTTATGCTGAGATAGCTTAAGACCATTCGACATTTGTTTGACCTCAATGCAAAGGAAGAAATGAACTTGCCCAAGATCATGAACGGGGAATATTTTTTTGTAATTTAGCAACAAACCAAAGAATTTGATCATTATTGGTTCCTATTATAAATATATCATCAACATAAACTAAAACATAAAGATGATTAACGTTAGTTGTGATTATAAATAGTGAAGAATCAGCTTTAGAGGCTCGAAAGCCTTATTGTTGTAGAACTTTGGCCAATTGTTAGAAGCATGCACATGGTGCTTGTTTCAACCCATAGAGAGATTTGTGAAGTTTACAAACAAAATCAGGCTAGGTGGCATCAATGAAACCATTTGGTTGCTCCATAAAAATTTCTTCATCTAAGAACCCATGTAAAAAGGCTTTAGAGATATCCAATTGCCTAGTGCTCCATTGATGAGATGTTGCAAGTGCCAAAACTGTTTGAATGGTAGTTGATTTCACCACCAAACTAAATGTTTCACCATAGTCTATACCATTTTCTTGTTTGAAACCTTTAGCTAGAAGGCATGCTTTAAATCTATCAATTTTTCCATCTTTGTTTCTTTTAATACGATATACCCATTTATTGCCAATTATATTTTGATCATTGGGTCTAGGAACCAAACTTCATGTTTTAGTAGTTAAGAGTGCATTTATCTCATTGGCCATTGCCTCTTGCCATTGTGCATATGGTTTTGCTTGGAAATAGGTTATTGGCTCGATTTCTATGTAATTAGGTTTGTGTTTGGTGACATTAAAGACATTCCTTTTGGCCATTGTAGAAGGCCTTAACATCATTGTGTGAGTGTGATCGAGTTTGTCAACCACTAAATTGAGGCTAGTGGAATAGTGAATAATATGGTTTGGTAATGGGGGATTGGGAAATAATATTAAGTGGTGTAAAGGTTATATTTGGTAGGGGAGGAGCAATGTTTATTAAAGATTGCATAGGTGGTGTCCTAGGTAAAGATGGATTAGTATTGGAACCACAATTATGCGAAGAAAAAGATGAAGGCGAGGAACACATACTTGACACTTCAACGTGATCCAAAGGAAAGGATGCAATGGTCTTTAGCTCCATCCAAGGATTGGTCAAAGAAGTAGGTAAAGAAGGACATAAAAAAGACTTGTAAAATGAATTTCTTTGTCATGAAATTTTACGTGTCGAGCAAGGTATACATGATTAGTGTCCAAATTAAGACACTAAAATGCATGAAGAGAAGGAGATGGTCCAAGATAAACACATGCTTTTGTGTGAAAATTAAATTTATTTTTATTGTAAAGATGGAATAATGGAAATATAGTACAACCAAATAGATGCATGTCAAAATAATTAAGATTAGATTGAAACAAAAGAAAGTGTGGACCATGACCATTTTGAGTAACAGATGATGGTAAGCAATTGATTGAATAAACTATAACATCACCAAAAATAAAAAGCAACCTTACTATGAGCTAAAAGAGTCAATCATGTGTCAACTATATGCCTTATTTTTCGTTCAGCTAAACCATTTTGCTCGTGTGTGTAAGGACATGCAATGCGGTGAATAATACCAACATATTTAAAATAGGTATTTAAACGTTAATAGTCTCCACCTTAATCAGAGTGAAATTCCTTGATAGTAGTATGAAATTGGTATTTGACAAGAGCTTCAAATTGCAAAATAATATAATTGTCACACCCCAACACCACCAGTGCAATGGTCCTAGGGTAAGGGTAGGCATAAGGCCACCATAAATCCGTAGAACCCTTAACTAAACCTGTCTCATACATAACAACATACACTTATCTAATGAAAAATATCATATCTCATAAATCATCATTTTATATCATGACATCTCCACTTGTTCCTTACCGATCAAAATATAGTTCTAACATCAATATGGAACAAATGAGAGTCTATAAATGGCATCCATGGCAAGAAAATCAAAACCATTTCGTATCTATCTACGGAGCTCTAAGAGAATACTTCTCAATAGACATGATTATATATATACATAATAAAAATAATATCCAAAATAATTACATCCAAGCTTCTTGTGAAGAAGAAGTCAAGAAGCTTTATCCTCTAGATTAGCTCTCTCTCGAGTTACACTAGCACCTAAAACCACATAAGAGGGGTGAGCCTTCAACTCAATAAGATATGAATAACATAATGCCTTACGTTAATCCAAGAATCTGAGTATCAAATCATGAATATATATATATATATATACTTAGGAATAAAAGAATCTTAAGCTTGTACTTGAAAAGAATATGAGTGCTCACAACAAATAACACTATCAAATCATATCGTAAATTAAATCATGGTTCTCATTTAGAACATAAGAATGCATGCGAAGGGTGGCATTATCAAATCATATATAAGATAGAACTAATATCATATTATAACGTATCAGTGGCCTTGCTACCTTAACGTAACACATATGCTTGCGCGGGCATATGCCTAGAGCTTGTGGCCCCTCTAGATGGAACACTGATAAAAACCCTATCAGCTGGGCTCCCATTGTGCATATGGACCAATGAATTTACTCTCATTGGGAAAAGTATTCTATATATATGTATATCAAAGGATCATTATAATAAGGTATTCTCAAAAATTCGAATTGGTCAAGAGACCATTTAACAGTTTTATCAAAGGCTCGTCCATGATCTTAGTCCAAGAAAAAAAATAACCAAGCCATTCTTATATATTAAGTGATTACATTAAGGAGGTTATCAAATAAGAATTTCATATCATAAAGAATGTATATGAATATTGAACAATTCATCTCATAAGAAAATATACATTTATATAATTCATAACTTACCTCTTAGCAAAACTTTCCACAATTAAGCTCAATAATTGATTAAATGAAAATCTTTATCAATTCCTTGAATTGTCCAAGCCTAATCAAAATCTCTAAAATCTATAAATTAGGGTTTCCTCAATTAATAATACATAATATGGTTCCTTATAATTTTAATCATCTTATAGTCTCTATTATTATTTCCTAACATCAATTTAATTCATCTCTTAAAGAAAATTTGAAAATTAAGAACATACTTACTGTTCACGTCACTATTCATCAAAATTTATAAATTCTTGTATCTTCCATATTAACCATAATTAATAGCCTTAAATGCTCATAATAGGTTCTATATAACTCATAAATAACTATTCTAACTACCAAAAATATTAATCTAAAAAGAAAATGAAGGTTGGAGAAAATTACATTATTTTTCCAAAAATAATTTCTTGAAGGATCTTAACTTGAAAGTGATAATTGAAACCTTTAAATGTGTTAATTTAATGATTTAATGAATTAATTTTGTGTATTAATGCATTAGAAAACAAATGGAACAGATTGGAGAGAGATAGGAGAAGAAATGAAGAAGAAAGAGAGAAAAGAGAAGAAGTTATCGTGAAAGCAAAAAAATAAAAATGGCTACTGCTTCTTTTTTAAATAAGCTACTGCCTCACTTAAATCCTTTCTCACTAATTTCCACTTCACCAATTCTTCCTCGCCAAATTTCATTTCACCAATCCTTCCTCGCCAAGTTTCACTTCGCCAATCCTTCCTCGCTAAATTCCACATCGCCAATCCTTCCTCGCCAAATTTCACTTGGAAAACTCTCACTAATCCAGCTTGATTTTGAGTTAGAGAACTCCAATTGCCTTATTTTTTATTATCACTTAAACTAGACATCTGAGATTACCACATATCCAAAATTCAACTAAAAAGGTGTCCAACTCGATTTATGGTGAATTTTCAAATTTGGACCAGCTTCATTGTGTTTTCCATTTTGGCTAGCTGGAGTCTTGCCTCACCAGCCACCTCACCAGATCGTACTAAAATAGTTTGCGAGCGAGTTAGAGAAGTCCAAATATCTCGATTCTTTTTCCTAATTAAATTATACACATATAGCTACAACTTTCATGTTTATCTCTCCAGCTCGATCAGCCTCTATCCACCTCGAAATCGAGGAGCCAGCTCGCACTACCTATTTCTGTCGAGCTAGAAAACCTTCCTCATCAACTCGCACTAAATCATCTCACAAATGAGATGCAATTTTCCAATCTTGTTGAAATTTTACAAACATCTATATAACACATAAATTAACATTTTTCATGTTTACACTTTTGACTCACTCAGCCTCTAACATTCTCAAAATAAATAAACAATCTCAGACTTTTTGCAGGAAATAATGAACTAGACAAGTTTTGGTCGAGGAAGAATATCTCCTCTCACACACAAAATTTTACAAAATGGTTTTACAAACTTCAAGATAAAATATAAATCTATAACTTTTATGTTTTACAATTTTCCAAAATATTCCTTTAAGATCATGAAAACAGACTGACAAGATCCTTCCCAATCACAAATTTTGAAATTCTCAAAACACTAATCTATCCACAATCATCTGAACAAACAGGCATAAAAAAAAAATAAAATTAATAGGTATTACATCTTTCCCTCATTAAATAAATTCATCATCGAATTTAAAGAACTCACCTTAAACTTGAAATAGGTGGGGATACTTAGCTTGCATAGCTTGCTCACTTTCCCAAGTGCACTCTTCCATTATTTGATTCTTCCATAAGACCTTAACCATTTCTATCTCTTTGTTCCTAACTTTTTGATCATGTTATCAACAATTGCCACAGGAAGCTCTTCATAAGTCAAGTCTTGCTGAAGATCGACTACTTGATTTTGCAACACATGAGAAGAATCTGCCATATACTTTTGAAGCATTAACACATGGAATACTGGATGCACACTGACCAAATTTGGTGGCAAGGCTAACCTATATGAAACCTCTCCAACCTTATCCAAAATCTCAAATAGTCCGATGTGCCTTGGAGATAACTTGCCTTTCTTGCCAAACCTCAAGACTCTTTTTCATAGGTGAGACCTTTAAGAATAATAAGTCTCCAATTACAAACTGAAGGTCTTTCCTCCTCGGATCAACATAACTCTTTTGTCAACTGAAAGTTGTCTTCAATTTTTTCCTTTTGAGTGGAACCTTCTCTGCTGTATAATGAATCAATTTAGTCCCTTCAATATGCTTCTCTCCCACTTTATCCCAACACAAAGGAGACCTACACCTTCTACCATACAAAGCTTCATAGGGAGACATCTGAATCGTCAAGTGATAGCTATTATTGTAGGCAAACTCTATCAATGGTAAGTGCTTATTCCAATTTCCTCCAAAATCTAGAATGCACATACTTAGCATATCTTCTAGAGTTTGGATAGTTCTCTCTGACTGCCCATCTATTTGTGGACGAAAAGCTGTGCTGAAATCAAGTTGAGTCCCTAAAGACTCTTTTAATTTTTGCCAAAACCTTGAAGTAAACTGAGTACCTCCATCGGATATAATATCTTGACTTGAAAGTGATGATTGAAACCTTTAAATGTGTTAATTTAATGATTTAATGCATTAATTCTGTGTATTAATGCATTAGAAAACAAATGGAACATATTGGAGAGAGATAGGAGAAGAAATGAAGAAGAAAGAAAGAAAAAAGAATAAGTTATCTTGAAAGAAAAAAAAAAATAAAAATGGCTACTGCTTCTCTTTTAAATAAGCTACTACCTCACTTAAATCCTTCCTCACTAATTTCCACTTTGCTAATTTCCACTTCGCTAATTTCCACTTCACCAATTTTCACTTCGCCAATCCTTCCTCGCCAAATTCCACTTCGTCAATCCTTCCTCGCAAAATTCCACTTCAACAACTCTCACTAATCTAGCTCGATTTTGAGATAGAGAACTCCAAATGCCTCGCTTTTTATTGCCACTTAAACTAGACATCTGAGACTACGACATATCTAAAATTTAGCTAAAAAAGTGTCTAACTCAATTTATGGTGAATTTTCAAATTTGGACCAGCTTCACTGTGTTTTCCATTTTGGCTCGCTGGAGTCCTGCCTCGCCAGCCACCTCGCCAGCTTGCACTAAAATAGCTCGCGAGTGATCTAGAGAAGTCCAAATGCCTCGATTATTTTTTCCAGTTAAATTATACATATAGAGCTAGAACTTTCATGTTTATCTCTTTAGCTCGATCATCCTCTATCCACCTCGAAATCGAGGAGCCAACTCGCACTACCTATTTTCGCCAAGCTGGAAAACATTCCTCGTTAACTTGCACTAAATCAACTCGCAAATGAGTTACAATTTTCCAATCTTTTTAAAATTTTACAAACATCTATATAACACATAAATAAACATTTTTCATGTTTACACTTTTGACTTACTCAATCTCTAACATTCTCAAAATAAATAAACTATCTCAGACTTTTTGCAGGAAATAGAGAACTAGACAAGTTTTAGTCAAGGAAGCATATCTCCTCACACACACAAAATTTTATAATACGGTTTTTACAGACTTAAAGATAAGATATAAATCTACAACTTCTATGTTTTACACTTTTCCAAAATATTCATTTAAGATCATGAAAACTAACTCATAAGATCCTTCCCAAACACAGATTTTGAAATTCTTAAAACACTAATCTATCCACAATCATCTCAACAAATAGGCATAAAAAAATAAAATAAAAATTAACAGGTATTACAAGAATAAACATCACTTTTATTTGTAATGCAATATAATCAAGTAAAATGAGTGATTTCATCAATAAAAATTACAAAGTGACGTTGACCCAAACAAGAAAGCATAGGGGCAGGACCCCAAACATCAGTATAAATAATATCAAATGGTGATTTTCTCTTATGTTCAACAAAAACTAAAGGAATTTTAGCTAATTTTATGTAACACCTCAGCTTAAACCCAAAACCTGAACTATAAAGGGGCAACCTTGGGGATTTTTGCCTTGACTTGAAAGTTGTGAATTTTATGTGTTTATGCATGAATTTGATAAATATGTATGTTATATGATGTGTTTAAATGTATAGAGGGGGTTTAAAAGCTGTTAGGAAGAAATCAGATAAATTTGAGTTTTTGGTGAACTGGGGACAAAATGGTCATTTCACACCTCTTGAGTTATTATGGAAATTAACATCATATTTTATGATAAAAAAGAATATTAGGACATGAAAATAAAGTTATTATAGTCATTTGAATTATTGTTGGAAGATTAAACCCGGTAGAAAATAATTCCGGGCAAAGTTACTCGGATAAGGATCAAAGTTGAACTAAGGGTAATTTAGTATTTTCCTTTGAAATATAGACTTATATGGTGTATACAAACCTATGGTATCATTTTAGACTTACTTAAATCAAACCATTGGATGAAAATATGAAGAATTGAATGGTTAGTAAGCTAAATTTCACAATTTTTACTATAAGCTCAAACCATAGGATAACTAACTTGATATTTAGTTGGATTTTTCCCACCCCTTCATCATTCTTAGCCATTTTCACCATTCAACTTTCTCTTTCCTCTTCATCAAGTTTCGGCCACCATTGATGGATGCCAAAACAAGTTGTTTTCTTTCATTTCTTGATTTAAACTTGTTTATTCCATCATTCTAAAGACAAATATAGCTTTAGATTTCAAGAAAAATCAAGAAAAAGTGAAAAATCAAAGCTTTGAAGTTTTTGAAGAACTGTTGAAAAAGTAAGTGATTTCACCATTCTTTTGGTTTAATTATGTTTTTAAGATATTCTTTGATGTTATTTAGTATCCAAAATATATTTTGGTTGGAAGAAAAATCATAAGTTGGAAGAAAACCCTAATAGGAAGAAATATGATTCAATGATGTTATTTTGATGGAATTTTTATTCAAATGAGTTGTATTTGATGCATATGTATTAAATTAGTGGTTATTTGATGGAAAGAAATCCATTTGGAGGGATTTCTAGTTTGGCCGAAATGATGGAGCTTGAATGGTGGTTTGATGTTTTGATATTTAATAGGTTTAAAGGCTTGAATGATATATAATTAATATGTATATATGTTATTTGAATGATTGGTATTGAAAACTAAAGAAATGGAGGAACTTCCATTTAGGTGGAATCATATTGAGTTTATAGGTTTAATGTGTTAGATTAAAGCAAATGAGAAAGTAAAGTTTGAATATACTTTAATGGTGTAAATGATGTAAATGTATAAGTTCAAATATGAAAATGTTGATTGATATAAGCACTTGGAAAGCATATTTAGAATTTAACGTATGTTTGATATGAAAATATAAGCTAAGTACATATGAGTTATTAATTTGGCATAATAATGATAAATATATGAAATGTGAGTTAATTATGCTGATAGATATGTGTTTGGAACATAAAGGGTTGAAAGAGTGTTAACAATATAGAGTGAGGTATAATGTGTATACTTGATATGTTTTGATGTGTATGATATGTTTTGTGATGTTATAAAGTCTTACCGGAGTATTATATGTGGAAATAGGTGAACCGTCGAGTACTCCAGCTGGGAGTGTCGAGCGACGGACTTATTAGGGCTTACGTGTGTGTATTGGGGAATAAAGTGATCTTTTTGAGTAAAAGGTGAGTCTATATATATGTATCATGCATTATTCATTCATAAGTCATGCATTTATGCATATACAATGACATCCTTGTTTGAAAACCATTGATGATCAACTTTTGAGCAGTTTTGCCAAAATGACCTAAAACAGAGCTGCCAAAATGTCTAAAGTTGACCTAAACTTTGACTTTGTATGAAATTTATTTTGAAAAGTTTTTTGATGTCTAATAAAGCCTAATTGCTTATTATATATATAAATTTATCATTTGTATAAAGAAATTGCATGGAAATATCGATTACAAGGATAACCAGAAAGTGCCTGAAAAATGTGAAACGAACCCGTAATTAGGGGTGTCAGCTGCGCTAGCGCAACTGGACCCCGGAGACCAAAATTTTCATATGGTGCAATATTATTTCTTTGACCTTTGTAATGTTATTTAGCACCATTATAGTCATATTTGAGACTTAATATTAATACATTCATGCTATATGGCACATTTGCATATAATATTATAACAGGACTACTTTGATGGTGTAGTGAGTACATCTATCAGCTATGTCCACTCAGATATATATATATATATATATATATATATATTCTCGGACCTTTGCTAGAGAGGGTGAAATTCTCTATGCCATAATGATTGATCACCCTTATGTAATGGTGTGTTAGATGGAGTATATATAAATGGTGTGTGGGATGGAATATATATAAATGGTGTGTGGGATGGAAATATGGAAGTGTAAAAGAAGAGAAGTGAAGTTAAAGCGCATTATTATATTATGATATGCTTACAGATAACCCAAATCTATTATATTATGTTCATTATGGTCATTATTATTCATTATATGTATTTCACTATTCCATTATCAGTTATCTATCATTTACAGATCATTAATGAAAAGATGTGGCTTTTCATTAATCATATTGCATATTCATATATTCAAAATAACTGAGTATAATCTTATACTCACCCTAAAGTTGTTAAATGTTTTCAGGAGCTCGGTGAGGCAGATATCCATTGGTTATGTTATCTTCAGCCTTGGATCTCAGATGTATGTATTGAGGTTACTCTAGTGTATAGAAGTTCCTTGGTATAATGTATATAGGACTTGGTTTGATTAGAAGTTTAATGTTTTAATATAATCAAAGTGTCAGCTAAATCTGATATGAGAATATAAATGATGTATATATATGATATGGGATGTGAATGTAATTATTGAAGTGCTTATTGAGTTGTGTTGATTAATGGAGGCTATAAGGGGATGTATGTTTATTGGAAGTGTAAATCTTTAATTCTTACGGAAAGATTAAGTTAGAGTTATAAAGGAAACTCTATCAATTTTTGGTAAGAAATCTTATGATATTTAAAAAAACAATTACTACCTAAAATGTATCATATGTTTAAGGAATAATTGTTAATGATATTATTAGTTTGTAAAAGTGAAGTTAAAGTAAAAGAATGGGTTCTTCGAGGTACTGGTTGCCTTGGCATTTACCGTACCCTAGGACTGTCATAGTCTAAAAATTAGGATGTGACAAATAACAATAGACAGATATTTAATGAAGAATAATATGCTCGTCAATATCTGAATAAAGAATCAAAATACTCTCAAAGACTATAGAAACCATAAACAGGTCAATGAAGCTGTAATCAAGTTAATGGAATATATATAGATCATGTAGATATGACAGATAAGACAAATAAAGGGCCATAAAACTTGTATCACATATAAAAATCATGTATCATTAAACATAAGACTTATTAGGTCTTATTGCTAGGACCATTAACCCTTCCCAGCTATGGTATCTTATACAATGTACACATTGCTGACGGTATGTACCCACTATCCCATCGGAGAGGCAACTTTGTCAAATCTCATCGGAATCAATAAGAACATCGAATAAGTCAATCAATATCAATATACAATAACAATCTCATTAAGTAGCAGTAGCTCGTGAATTTAATCAAACGAGACTGCAATTTAGCAATGGATAAGCAATAGATGAATCAATAAACAATAGTATTACGATTAGCAATTAACATTGGGATGAATCAAAAGTTGGACAAATCAAGTGAAGAAGTTGGCTTAATTGGCATACCAATGTCGCTGGTGACAATGCATTCAAGTGGTAGGCCTACGGATGAAATCAATGGTAGGCCTATGGATTTTGAACTAGGCAATTCATCGAACACTTGGTGTGCAACAAACAATAGATATTTTGGCAAGATTTTGGTGCAACATTGAAATTGCCCCAATATCAATCAATAAGTACACAACATAGGCTATTCAATAGACACTGGCTTTCCATCAATAAATAAAACATAAAGGATCAAATAGGCATGGAAAACCAAAGGATAATAAAGCAAAAATCAAGGCAAAAATGGCTTAGGTTGGTTCGGCCAACATAGGCTTTTTAGAGCAAGTTTTCAATCAACATTTTAACATATAAGGCATGATAAATGATGCATATTAAACTCACTTAGCACTTCAAATCACTTGGATTGCACACTTTGCCACCAAAGTCTTCAAAGTAGGCAAAAATGGCAACTTTCCAATTCCTTGCGTTCTACATCAAACTAATCACATATAATCCATCTATTAGTCATCAATTAAGATAATCTAACCTTATTTAACATTAACTAACACTAATTCAAATATTCATCTCTTACAACTTCAACTTAGGGTTTCCAATTTGGGAAAAATCCACCAAATGCATCAATTGATGCAAAATAATACTAAACCCATTCTATTTAACATCTAAAACATATAAATCAATTATTGAACCAAGGAAATCAATTCTTTACCTTAGTATGAACTGTGAGCCAAATCCTTCAAGCCAACCAATCTTGAAATTCTTTGATTTTCCAAGCAAACCAAGGTTGTAAATCAAAGAATCAATGGTTTGATTCAAGTTTTCTTTTGGTTTTTCTTTTGATTTTTCAAGAAAATTTGGTGGAAAAATGGAAGAGGAAATTTCGGCCAAGCTAAGGAAAATAAGAAGAAAATGGCTAAAAATATAAATGGCTAAAAATATCTTAAGGCATGCTTATATATTAAGGAAAAATGGAAAATTACATTTGGGTCCTTAAACTTTTTATTAATCATACTTTTACCCCATTTCCTTTTGTAATTTATTCTAACAATTCTGTTGAGAATTGGATTTCAAAGTGGTAATTAAAATGGTTTCTTTTTATCTGTACTTTATTATAAAAATACTTTTAAAGCCATTTTGAAACACATACAGTCGGTTTTCCACTATACCCCTAAAGTTTAACTTATTTACAATTTTGTCATTACTCTCATTTTCAGTGTTCCTAAATATTTTTCAACTCTTTCTTTTCACCATAATTTCACATATAAATATATGATTCTTTACGCCCTGGTCTGAATTAGAAATTCTTCAGTCAACTGGACTGTTATTTCCCGGGCAATGTAATTAACACCGACATTTTTCAGGACAGAATCACAAATACATTCTAACTGTATTTAAAAAATTATTCTTAGTTATTTCGATGTTTCCAGAATAATAACTAGATATATTATTGTTCAATCATGGTAGCATTTCATAGGGTATTACATTATACCCCCTTCAAATAAATTCATTATCGAATTTAAAATAAACACGTACCTTAATGTTGGAATAGGAATGGATATTTGTTCTTCATGTCCTGCTTGTTTTCCCAAGTACACTCTTCATAGTTTGATTCCTCCACAATACTTTTACCATTGAAATCTCTTTATTTCGTAACTGTCAGACTTGTCAATCGACAATTTCTATTGGCACTTCCTCATATGATAATTCTTCATTAACATCAATATTTTGTACTTCCAAGACATATGACAGGTCTGGCACATACTTCCGTAGCATTGAGATATGGAATACTAGGTGCACATGGCTCAAATTAGGAGGAAGAGCCAATTTATACGTTACATTGCCAATCCTTTCCAATACTTCAAATGGTCCCATATATCTCGGTGACAGTTTTTCTTTCTTTCCAAATTGCATCACGCCTTTCATAGGTGAGATCTTAAGAAAAATATGGTCACCAATAGCAAAATGAACATCCTTTCTCTTCGGATCAGCATAACTCCTTTGTCTGCTAAAAGCAGTCTTCATTCGTTCTTTAATAATTGACACCTTTTCCATTGTCTCTTTTATCAACTTTGGGCCTTCTAATTGTTTCTTACCCGATTCCACCTAACAAATTGGAGACCGGCATCTTCTACCACAAAGTGCCTCATATGGGGCCATACCGATGGAAGAATGATAACTATTATTGTAAGAGAATTCAACAAGTGGAAAATACCGATCCTAATTATCTTTGAAGTCCATAACACATAACCTTAACATATCCTCTAATGTCTGGATAGTCCGCTCTGATTGTCCATTTGTCTGTGGATGGAATACTGTACTAAATCGTGGTTGTGTACCCATAGCTTCTTGGAACTTCTGCCAAAATTGAGAAGTAAACTGTGTCCCTTTATCAGATATAATTATTAAAGGCACTCCATGAAGCCTTACAATCTTATTAACATATAGCTGTGCATATTGAGCAACAAAATAATTGGTCTTAACCTTAAGGAAATGGATAGATTTCGTCAATCTATCAACAATAAACCATATAGAATCATAACCACGAGATGTCCTCGGTAGACCAACCACGAAATCCATAGTGACTTGTTTCCATTTCCACTCTGGCAACTGTATCTCCTATAGCAACCTAAACGGCTTTTGGTGCTCAAACTTAACCTGTTGATAGGCTAAGCATGTGGACACAAACTTAGCCACATCCTTCTTCATATTAGGTCACCAATAAACATCCTTTAAATCATGATACATCTTGGTAATTCTAGGATGTACACTGTATGAAGAATAATGGGCCTCTCTTAAAATATGCTTTCGGAGCCCATCAACATTTGGCACACATAGTCGTTTACCACATTTCAAGACACCCTTCTAAATTGTCAACTCCGATGCTTTACCATTTTAAATATCTTATTTTAACTTCATAAGACATGGATCCCGATCTTATGTCACTTTAATATCATCAATTAACAATGGCTTAACTCGGAATTGGGCTATCAGAGCTTGGTTATGATCCTGGGATCCCAAATCTAACTCCATACCAATATTAATTAGCTCATTCATTTCACGAATCAAAGATCTTCTGGAAATTGAGATATGAGCTAAACTGCCTATAGATTTATGGCTCAGTGCATCTGCTACTACATTAGCTTTACCCAGATGGTAAAGGATCTCACAGTCATAATCCTTTAGCAGTTCAACCCATCTTTGTTACCAAAGATTCAGATCCTTCTACTGAAATATATACTGTAGACTCTTATGATTTGTGTAAATTTCACACTTAGCACTATACAGATAGTGTCTCCAAATCTTTAATACAAAAATTACTGATTCCATCTCTAAATTATGTATCAGACAGTTCATCTCATGCTTCTTTAACTGCCGATAAGCATATGCAATCACTCTTTTATTTTGCATTAGAACACATCCCAATCCAACTCTAGAAGTATCATAATAAACTGTGAATTTATCATCTTTTGATGGTAATGCTAACATTGGAGCACTTATGAGACAAGACTTCAATGTCTGGAAACTATGCTCACATTCATCTGTCCATTGATACCTTTCTTACTTCCTAGTCAACTTAGTCATTGGAGCAGTAATCTTGAAAAAAAAATCCTTTACAAATCGTTTGTAGTAACCTACCATTCCAAGGAAACTATGGATCTCAGAATATTAGTAGGTCGAGGCCAATTAGTATATGCTTCCACCTTTTGAGGATCAACCTTAATACTATCTTTATATACCACATAACCAAGGAAACACACTTTAGTTTGCCAAAACTAGCATATAGACAGCTTGGCATATAATTGATGCTCTCGAAGTGTATGTAAATAGTCCTTAAATGCTCTACATGCTCCTCTTCACTCTTAGAATAAAGAAGAATGTCATCTATAAACACTATGACAAACTTATCCAATAATTCCTGCTATTGCACCTTTAGCACTCTCAACTCAGTAGATGCCATTTTATATGGACGAATGGATATAGGGTCGGTGCTTGGATACACCTCAATCTCAAAATCTTTCTCCCTATCAAGGGGTAGCCCTGTCAACTCCTCAGGAAAGACATCAGGGAACTCCCGACCACAGGTATCCGATCAATCCCTATTGAAGTTTTTTGCACATCCACTACATGTGTTAGATATGCTATACAACCCTTCTTTATCATCTTTCTAGCCTGAATAACAGAAATGAAACTGATTCTAAATTCATATTTATCACCCTGGAACTCAAATTTCTATTGCCCCTCAGGCTGGAATTTAACTTTCTTCTCATAACAATCAATAACTTCTCGATGTGCAGTTAACCAATCCACACCAAGTATTACATCAAGTTGCAACACATGCAACTCTATCAAATTAGCATGTAAAATGTTATCATCAATTTCAATAACACACCCCGGATAATAATAATTCACTTCTATACTCTCTCCTATAGGTGTAGTTATCTCTAAGGGCACACTCAATAATTGTCTCTCTGTATTTAACTATGATGCAAACTGTGGTAAAACAAAAGAGTGTGTGGCACCGGAGTCAAACAATGCATTTGCTATTTCATTCTATATTAAAATCATACCTGTAACTATATTATCAAATTTTTATGCCTCCTAAGTGTTAACAGCTAAAACTCTTCCTTGGCCTTTACCTACTGGGGCCTAACTACTACTAGGACCCTGTCATTTACCTCTGCCCTTACCAGAAGCCTCTCTAGTCACATTCTGACCCATTTGCACTGTAGGCTAAGATACTGTAGCAGATGGCTGCTGATCACCCCATAAAGGGCATCTGTTATAAAATGACCATGTTGCCCACATTTCAGATAAGCACCTGATTGTCTACGACATTCCCCTTCATGCCTTCTGCCATAGAAATCACAAATGGGCATACTCAGCATCCAATTAATAGGTCGAGAAGATCCTTGTGAATAAGCAGATGCTGACTGCATTGTAGGCTCTCTACTCTGAGTCCTCCTCCTCTGGCTCTTTGATGGAGGCCTCTGATCAAATTGGGGTACTGGCTCTATCTGTCTCAGTTGGGAGATGGTTTCACCTCTTCTAGTATATGAACCAGGTCCTCCTTTTCTTTTCTGATCTCTTTTAGCTCTTTCTGACTTATACTTTTCTTCCATTTGATTAGCTTTGTCAATGATAGTAGTCAGAGATGTAAACTCTATAGCAATCAAGGCGTTGTGAAGTGAGGCATGTAATCCTCTCCTAAATCTGATAATCAAGTATGCCTCAGTAGGAGTAATGTGCGTAGCATATCTGCTCAATCTAATGAACTCTTTAGCATATTCCTTTATAGATTTGTTACCCTACTCCAGTTGTTCAAACTGAATCAGGTTTCTTGTCTTTACTTCTTCAATAAAAAAATTCATCAATTAGTCTCTATCTAAATTCTGCCCATGTGGGAGGATGATCACCATACAATCTAGGCTTTTCCTTTTAACAGTAATCCAACTAACTCAATTGCTTTAGCATCAGAGCAAGGTAGTCTCCTAACCACCTTTTCAATCTGCTCCAGAAAATTGATCGACTCTTCACCTCTATCACCTCTGAACTCTGGTAGATTTAACTTTAGAAAGTTGAACATAGTTACTCCGCACTCATCAATAACTCGACGAGCTCCCTGTGTAGCAGGCTCATCAGGAAACACTGCTAACTGTACTAGAGCTAGAACAGGAGCAGTAGGTACAACAGCTGGTGCAACCGAAGGTGACACTACTGTTGCTGCTAGAGGTGGCGGCATATTCTATCGTTCTCGCCTCATTTCTGCTAATTCACGTTGCAATTCCATCATTCCTTACATCATTACCATTCTCCTGGGGTCATCGCTTTCCCTGGTTTCTTTTGTGATTCGTTGAGATCTGGATGATTCCTCTGTAATTTCCCTGACGAGAGATTCGTTAGAGGTTACCATTGCCTCTCTAGTAAACCTTGTCTCTATAGTTAGACATCTCTATCACAACAGACAACAAAAAATAGGAACAAACTCATTACGATACGTTAACACAGAATATTTATACACAATGGATGAATACAACAAAAGAAGAAACAGGAATTCTTATGCTCCATGGTTTACTTAACTCTATTAACACTGCCTTGAGTTACTATTCATCTGTAACCTATGCTCTGATACCACCTCTATCACGTCCAGATTTCGAAATGCGATGGTCCTTGGATGCAGGAGATGCCAGAGGTGACCGTCACCCGTAGAACCCAGTATCACATCTATCCATCACATACTATACATATCAATCTATAGCCATATAACCATATAAGCACTATTCATTCTGCCACTCTGTCATTCATTCTGTAACTTTCTGTAAATACCGTAATCATAAATACATTTACAATTATACTCCAAAATATGTCATACACATATCTATACCATTATACAATACCCATGGAGCAGCTAATACACATATATAAAGATATAATGTTTAAATTAATTACACTGTCTTTACAATATTGCATAATTTTTTGGAAGACAAAAGTCAGGAATCTGCCTTACTCTGCACCTAGAAAGGGGAAACAATGAAAGGGTGAGTATAAAAATACTCAGTGAATCTAATATGTATCGACCATAAGAATTGGTTGGAACATCAATAACAATAGACATATATTCAATGAATAATAATCTGCTCGTCAATATTAGAATAAAGAATCAGAATACAGTCAAAGACTGTAGAAACGATAAATATGTCAATGAAGCTGTAATCAAGTCAATGATATATATATATATCACGTAGATATGATAGATAAGACAGATAAAGGGCCAAGAAACTCGTATCACATGTAACAATCATGTATCATTAAACATAGGACTGATCAAGTCTTATGGCTAGGACTATTAAACCTTCCTAGCTAGGGTATCATTATACAATGTGCACATTATCAATGGTATGTACCCATTACCCCGTCGGAGAGGCAGCTCTATCAAATCTCATCGGAATCAATAAGAACATGGAACAAGTCAATCAATATCAATATACAATGACAATCTCATCAAGTAGCAGTAGCTCGTGAATTTAATCAAACGAGACTGCAATTTAGCAATGGATAAGCAATAGATGAATCCATAAGCAGTAGTATTACGATTAACAATTAACATTGGGATGAATAAAAAATTGGAAAAATCAAGTCAAGAAGTTGGCTCAATTGGCATGCCAATATCGCTGGCGACAATGGCATTCAAGTGGTAGGCCTACGGATGAAATCAATGGTAGGCCTATGGATTTTGAACTAGGCAATTCATCGAACACTTGGTGTGCAAAAAATAGTAGACATTTTGGCAAGATTTTGGTGCAACATTGAAATTTCCCCAATATCAATCAACAAGTACACAACATAGGCTATTCAATAGACATTTGGTTTCCATTAATAGACAACACATAAAGTATCAAATAGGCATAAAAACCAAAGGAAAACAAAGCAAAAATCAAGGAAAAATGGCTTAGGTTGGTTCAGCCAAGATAGGCTTTTTGGAGCAAGTTTTCAATCAACATTTTAACAAATAAGGCATGATAAATGATGCATATTAAACTCACCTAGTACTTCAAATCAGTTGGATTGCACACTTTGCCACTAAAGTCTTCAAAGTAGGCAAAAATGATAACTTTCCAATTCCTTGCTTTCTACATCAAACCAATCACATATAATCCATCTATTAGCCATCAATTAATATAATCTAATATTATTTAACATTAACTAACACTAATTCAAATATTCATCTCTTACAACTTCAACTTAGGGTTTCCAATTTGGAGAAAATCCACCAAATGCATTAATTAATGCAAAATAACACTAAACTCATTCTATTTAACATCTAAAACATCCAAATCAATTATTAAACTAAGGAAATCAATTCTTTACCTTGGTATGAAGTGTGGGCCGAATCCTTCAAGCCAACCAATCTTGAAATTCTTTGATTTTCCAAGCAAACCAATGTTTGAAATCAAAGGATCAATGGTTTGATTCAAGTTTTCTTTTGGTTTTTCTTTTGATTTTTCATGAAAATTTGGTGGAAAAATGGAAGAGAGAATTTCGGCCAAGCTAAGGAAAAGAAAAATAAAATGGCCAAAAATATCTTAAGGCATGCTTATATATTAAGGAAAAATGGCAAATTACATTTGGGTCTTTAAACTTTCTATTAATCATACTTTTACTCCATTTCCATCTGTAATTTATTCTGATAATTCTGTTGAGAATTGTATTTCAAAGTGGTAATTGAAATGACTTTTTTTATCTGTACTTGTTATGAAAATACTTTCAGAGCCATTCTGAAACACATACAGTCGGTTTTCCACTATACCCCTAAAGTTCAACTTATTTATGATTTTGCCATTACTCTCATTTTCAGTGTTTCTAAATATTTTTTAACTCTTTATTTTCACCATAATTTCACATATAAATATATGATTCTTTACTCCTGGTCTGAATAAGAAATTCTTCAGTCAACTGGACTGCTATTTCCCGGGCAGTGTAATTAACACCGACATTTTCAGGGACAAAATCACAAATGTATTCTGACTGTGTTTCAAAAATTATTTTTAGTTATTTCTATGTTCCTAGAACAATAACTAGATATATTATTATTCAATCATGGTAGCATTTCATAGGGTATTATAAAAATACTCATTGAGGCAACTATATATGTAATTGTAACACTTCAGTTAAAGCTTAGAACCTGAACTCTAAAGGGCAAACCTAGGAGATTTGTCCTTTGTTTGGAAGTTATGTATTATTGCATATTTATGCTTGAATTGAATATATATGCATGTTTTAGGAAGTATTATACGCATAAAAGTGGTTTAAAGGCTGTTAGGAAGAAATCAGGAAAAATTAAATTTTTGGTGAACTGGGGGCAAAATGGTCATTTCACACCCCTTCGAGTTTTATGGAAATTACATGATATTTGAAGGTAGAAAAGAATATTAGGACATGAAAATGATGATATTATATTTATTTGAAATTTTGTTGGAGAATTAGACCCGGTAGAAAATAATCCCGGGCAAAGCTGCTCGGTTTAGGGATTTTGTTTGAACTAAGGGCAATTTAGTCTTTTCCTTTGAATTGTTGACTTATATGGTATATGCAAGCTTATGTTATCATTTTAAGCTTATCTAAATCTAACCATTGGATGAAAAGATAAATAAATGGATGGTTGGATGGCTAGGTTTCAACATTTCTATCATAAGCCTAATGTATTTGATCATGCCTTTGATTTTTAGTTGGATTTTTGCCACCCCTTCACCATTCTTAGCCAAAACACCAACCAAACTTTCTCTTTCTTCTTCCTCCAAGTTTTGGCCATCATTATTGATTACCATAACTTATTGTTTTCTTTCATTTCTTGATAGAAACTAGTTAATTCCAACATTATAAACACAAATATAGCTTTAGATTCTAAGGAAAAACAAGAAAAAGCAAAGAATCAAAGCTTTGAAGTTTTTGAAGAACTTTTGGCAAGTCATTGATTTTACTATTCTTTTGGTTTAATTATGTTCTTAAGATGTTCCTTGATGTTATTTAGTAGCAAAATCATGTTTTGGATAATTATGCATAATGTGACCTTAAAGTGTTATTGGATATGAGTTTTGGTATAAAGGTATGGTTATAGCATGATTTGTGTAAAGTGAGGTATATAAGGTATAATGTGTATGCCTTATGTATTTTAGTGTGTTGAATGTTTGTTTATGTGTATTGAGTGATTGTAATGTAATATAGTCTTACTGGAGTGTTATGTGTATAATTAGGTGAACCGTTGAGAACTCTTGGTCGGAGTGCAGAACGGGGAGCCGAGTAGGGCTCGAGGACAAATTGGGGGTTACTGGCTCTTTTTGCATATCTGGTGAGTCCTTATGCATAATTTTACATGATTTGCATTATATATGCTATATTATTTCATTTGAGCCAATAAAACTAAGTTTGATACCTAAAAACCCAAACAGTACAAATTGGCTAGTAAATAAGCCCGCCGAAATGATTAAAACTGACCTAAATTTTGACGGGCCATAAAATGAAAACCAGAAAGCCAATTGGGCCACCACTTGACCCAATCATCTAGTCTCGACCTAAGCTTCGAAATGGTACCTCATGGGCCACCTAATTCTTTTGGTAGCCTAGTTAACCAAAAAGTACCTAAAAATCCCAAAATGGACCCGTAATTTGCTAGCCAGTTGCAGCAACACGACCGGGCCCGTCCAAGCCAATTTTTGGCAAATTCCTAACTTTTGCTATTATTCTTCATATATGTATATATGATCATTGTACAGTTATTTAAGCTTTATTTGTGATATATAAAGTGACTTTATTGAGATATAAACATATGATATTAAAATATGACTACTTCGATGGGTAGTGTAAAATTCCATCGACTGTGTGCACACTAGTATAATTAAATTAGCTTGTGTTGGAGAGGGCGTGAAATATTCTCTAGTATACATAAACTTGCCCATGCTAGGGAGGGCGTGTAAATATTCCTTAGCCATAAAGGCTGATCCCCTTTGCGTATAGTATACTTTGCACTGAAATATCGTGCCTATTATGAACAAAGCTTATGAACTTAAATATGATTTAATCCTGTTATATCATATGTGGATTGGCTTATATATTAAATTTTGATATGCATATCCATATGTTGTTAATATATATTCTTGGTACTTATTTTATTGTTATAGTACTTTGAATTTACAGGCCATATATGGGCAGTTCTTCATATTATAGCATTTACTGTATTCTTATGCATTTTGGATTCACTGGGTATTTTTATACTCACCCCCTTCAGTGGTTATCATTTCAGGTCAGCTGTGAGGGCCGTATTCCATTGGCATCTTATCCTCGCCGTGGAAGTTTTGTCATTAGTATTATGTAAACTCTAAATCTAAAGTATTTGTAAATATTGTACATAATAGAGGTTCCATGGTACTGTAAATTAAGTTTGGCATGTATATATATGTATGTTGCATTCTTATATCTAAGTTTCATTTTGGAGATATAATTATATATTTTGAGATGTGTGATTGTGATCAGTTGATCAGATTTTGATATTGAGTTGTTGTGAAGATCCAGAGGGATCCTTGATATTGAGATAGATATGGAAGTATATAGTTGAAGTGCTTGTTTATATGTTTAGCAGCTGGGCATACTCCTTATGTAGAGGAAATGCTGCCCAATTTTTTCCTAAGTTTGCTAAGCCATACTGAGCTTAGTATTGTATTGCATGCCATATAGTATAGTTTTATGGGTTCTTCATGGTACTAGTAGCATAAGCAACACCCGTACCCTAGGACCGTCATGGCTCCCAAGTTGGGCTATGACAAAGGTGGTATCAGAGAGGTTTATAACCTATAGTGTTTGCATATAAATAGTAATAGAAGTACCATGGAATCTAGGATATTCATATATCGTCAAAATGACAAGTCTTCATCTTTGTTTTAAATTCCGCGTACCTATAAACTAAACATTCTTTTATATGTTGATTTGTACAGTGTGTTAATATGGCTGAGAGGAGAGCTAGGTGAGCTAGACCTATTCAGAGGGATGAGTATCATGAGTCTAGTGAGGAGGCAGAGGTTGCTTCCAATATATCAGCTATGTTAGGATCTCAGTCTGAGCCATCCAGTTCACAGAGACATACAGAGTCTGATTATATGGGTGAGGCACCCTGGAGACAGGAGATACAGGATATGAGACAGAAGATCCTACAGACTATCCGGGATCAGTTTGTAGCACAACCTGCAGTGGTATAGCCGCCACCACTTCCAGTACATCCAGAGGTATAGCCTATAGTGCCACCAGTAGCTCAGAGGAGACCAACAGTTGTACAGGGGGACAGAGTACACAGGGTTATTCTTGAGGAGGGAGTCTCTGTTGGAGAGTTCATGAAATTCAGGCTACCTACTTTTTCTGGAGAATATGGAGTTGATCCCAGTGATTTTATAGAGAAGGTGGATAGGATAGTCCGTACATT
>CANXYC011057240.1:0-23834 GCA_948193065.1 Aleurites moluccanus | reverse complement strand
ACCTAAGCCTCCAAATCACCAAAAATCAAGCGATTGCTAGCAAATCCCTAAATCCTCGGTTTAGGCCAAAATCGTCGATTTTCCTCGAACGAATTTTCTGCAACGAAACGAACGTCAATTAAATTCTTATAAATACCCAATTGACTTATTCTAAAACCAATTTACCTATCCTAATCCATATACTAAAATTCACTTCACACAACTTCACTTTTAGGGTTTTAAATTGGGAAAAATTGTTTAATTCATCATTTGATGCAATTAAACTATTTACCCATTCATTTCACCATCCATTTAAGCTAATTAAATCATAAAATCAAATAAAACATCAACTTATGAAAATTACCTCATTTTGGCCAAAATTTCCACCTTGCTTGTTCTTGATTTTTCTTCAATTTTTTATGGTTTAATTTGATAGTAAAGTGTTTGTATGGTTTTAGTTTTAGGTTTGGAATAATTTTGCTCTTGGCTTAGAAAAATCAAAGAAATGGAGAGAAAATGAAAGGAAATCATTCACGGATGAAGAACAAAAATGGGCAGAAATCCTGCCCATTTTGACTTATATAATAAGACGAAATAGGTCATTTACGCTTTAGTTCTCAAATTTTCTAAAATTTGGTTTTGGTCCTTTTTCGCTCGGTAATTTATTCCAAAAGTTTCGTGGGAATTAGAACTCAAAGTGAATACTTAAACATCATATTTTAATTAATATTATTTAATAAAAATAGTTTCAGAGTCGTTCTGAAATTCGGACCGACAAATTTTTACTATTGACCGAAAAATACTCTTTTACTCGTTTTGTGAGTGTTCTGTAATATTTTCTTAAATTTCTTTTTACTGTATTCACACATGAATATTACTTATCAATTATTCTCAATCCAAATTCAAAAATTCATCCGTCATCCGTTTCGCTATTTTTATGGCGGCGATATCGGTACCGACGTTTTCCGAAAAAATTTTCTGTTTTCGCTCTAACTGGTTTTCTAAAATTATTATTGGTTATTTCGATGATTTTAATCTATATACTGAGAATTTTATTCACTAAAACCTGTTATACATTTATAGGGTATTACAGAAAGTGAATGATATAATTATTATTTTTTTTTTTTACACTTTTGCCTTTTCTTTTATAAAAAAAAATTATCTCAGGCAAAGCCAATTACCTTAATTAACTTTGCTTTGCCTTTCTATAATATCTATGAAATTTTTGTCACACAGCATATTTAACTAATTAATTTATAATGAAAAATTCATCTTATTACTATAAAATATACTTATTGTGAAAAAAAAAATGGTAAATATAATTTATCACGTTATATTATAAATTAATTAATAATGATCTGATATATTAATTAATAATTATCCCATGATGTAAATAAAATAATTAACTATTTAAATCATGAATGTATATTATAATTAATTTATCAATGTGTCAATAACGTGATAGATTAAATTTATTTAAAAATTTATCCACATTATTAAATAACTGTACTCAAAATAAATATATTTTATAATAACAAGATGAATTTCTCATTGTAAATCAATTAATTAAATATATTGTGTGATAAATTTTTTATCAATATTATAAAAAAAATAATATGATGAATAATTTTTGTCACCAAAAATATTTATCATTACAAATATTATTTAATGTAAAAAAAAAAAAAATGACTATTTATATGTTATTATAAATTTTCATATGATATAATCAAATTTTATCACAAGCATAAGACGTGTAATTTATATTGCTAAATAATTTTGTTACAAAATTGAAAGTTATAATAACAAAATTGTAAAAAAAATTATACAATAGTTATTAATATTCTTAATAAGAAACGTGATCAAAATTAAATATTTAAATTAAAAATAATATTAAATATTAAAATTTAAAAATATTGAAATCAAATATATAAAATAAAATTTAAAATATATAATATTAATAAAAATATTTTTAGTCTTAAATCTTAATGTAAATATAATATTAATTTAGAGTATCTAATCATATCCTTCAGTTGTACAAGTTCTTTCACATGGTAATAAAATTTTGTATTTAATAAATAAATAAAATAAAAGGCTTTTTTTAATATAAAAAAAAATAAAAATTATTTTATTTTTACTGTTAAAAAAAATTTCAAAAATACTACATACCTAAAAATATTTTTTCAAAAATACAACATATACCAAAAATATATTACACATATAAAAAAAATACAAATGAAAAAAAAAATAACCGTAAAATTAAAAAAAAAATCAAAAAATAATATATTTATGTAACATTTTATAAAATAAAAATTATAATGTTATATTAATTTATATATATTACTAAAAACTGTAGTACTAATTTTAAACATTATATTTGCTATTAAGAGCTTTCCATGTGACATGTAAATTTTGAATTAATAAATTTAATAAAACATAGTACAATCAATATATAATGTAAATCTAATACACTTTATATTATATAAATTTGAATAATATTCGTAACTTATTGATGTAATAGTAATTTTAAATTATTTTTTACCAATAAGAGTGTGAAATAAAAAAAAAATGAAAATAAAATTGAATGAAGCCCTAAAACCATAAACTCAGTCGCCGCTCTCGGTTTCTCAGGTCTTCTTTCATTCAGTTTTCCTTCTCTTCTTTGTGTGAAACATTTTAGCGAACACTTGGTGAGCGTTGGTATTGCTTTAGCCTTTTGGCGTACAGATGAAATATGTGAAGTTCCCTTAATTTGATAAACGAAGCCTGTCTCTTTTAGTTCGTTAGAGTATGGCAGTTTCTATATCGAGAAGGATTTTACGTTCTTTTGGGTCCTCACACATTGGTCGCTGTAATTCTCCATTTTTCACTTATCAATCAGTTCGAGCTTCTCATGGTAAGAGATATCTCTTCTTGTTTCTGTAACTTGAATTTAGTTAATGCAAATATTTGGTTGCTATAAAAGTCTTTCTCTGCCTTAAATTTGACAGATTTGCGTGGCCATGTTTCTGGGGATTATTTAGTTTCTGCTGAATCTTTTAGCTTTATCAAGGTACTCTCATATCATTCTTATTTGGGTCCATTTCCGTGTTTGGTGGGTCTTCAGTGACATCTCCCTACAGTCCATTCATTCATTGGTAATGCAATCCTGAACCCATTTTATATCATGTTAAAATGTAGAGCGGATTGGCTTCCTTCGCTTGTCGGAGGTTTTCAACTTCTATTCTGACTCCGGGATCAAGTGATGGCGCATTTCCCTCTGATTTACTGTCCCCAAAGGCTGTGATATCACCAGAGCGTAACATAGGTATTGAGAGGACTGAAAATTTGCTGCCACGATGTTATGGGTGATCCACTGCCTGAGAAAAGTTATAGCTGTTGAAATTAGTGACATTTACTTATGATATTCATTTGCTGGCTGAATGAATAACTCAAAATTCTAATGTTATGTGAGTTTTTTGTTTCTTTTTCAAAACAACTATGAACATCAAACTTTGGAAAGAATCATGTTCTTTAGGCTGAAGATTATTTGCAATTCACAAATCGTCATAATGCTAGTTTATTGTCTCAAAGTGAATATGTCTTGTATGTATAAAGAAGCTTGTTGACTTGAAGTTCAAAACTACTTCATGTTTCATAGTGATGGGCAAAACTTGGTTTCTGTATTTTTCATAAAACTAAACTTCTATAGTCCTATTGAATGTATTTTGCATGTTTGAAAGATCATTTAAAATCTGCAATCTAGTAATGCTTCTAAGTATCATTTTCAGATGATCGTGAGTTGCTTTTAACATGCCGTGATGGCATTTTCTTGGATTCTTTCAGAAGTGCTGTCATGAACAGTGCTTCTGAGTTTTTTTGTTATGATGTTTGTCAATGTAGAAAGGTCTTTATATTTCTTCATGATATATCTGTATCTCAAAAGTTCGGAATATCTCTGTTATCTTGTTGTAATGGAGAAATTTTGTTTCACTGTATAGGCTTTTAAGCTTGGTTCCTGAGATGCTAATGAACTTTAAAGATAATCATCTTTTTTTCCCGTGTCAAAATATTTTTTTCAAGTTTGATAATTTTTTTGAAACACGATACATTTTCTTGGCCTTTTTAAACGTGCTATTGTATAGTATTGATTTTGTATATTGTTGCCATCACTTCTCTAAGGAGATCAATATTCTAACTAGTATTATTCAATGTCATTGTCCATCAATTTATTATGCCATTGATAAGCAAGCCAAAACCAATTGAAGTTCTATTTCCGTACTGGCAGTGCGGCATACCAGAGTTTTGACTCTTGGGTGTGGTTCAAATGTAGTAATTGTTATGTTCCTTCCTGAAGAATCTAAAAGATGACATTTTTCATGTTTGTCATGGTTCTAGTAAAGCCCATGCTCCTTATTTGGCTTCTAATTCATTATACTTTTCATCTTCTGTCCTTTATTTTTGTGATGTACAAATTGATAAATTTATTATTTTTACATTGTGATATAGGACTTTATCAGGACTTGGTAATTCCAGTGACAAATTTTCATAGTGAGGACAAGGGATTTTTGGTTTTGGCTGGGGATGTTTTTGACGTGCCCATTAAGAAGCATATTATTCATCGTGTTGTGCGATGGCAACTTGCAAAACGACAGCAGGTGGTGTTCAACTATCATTTAAAGCTTCAAAGAATGTGATTTTATAGCATGAATGGTATAATGACATAAATGTGCATGAATATAGCATAGCTGGTATACTTGTGGCTTAGGATGATCCATATTATGGGTTGTTGAGAATGTCAAAGTTTTGTCAAGTACCTCTTTGAATTCTTGTCAGCATCACAAATTATTTTTGTGTGGTATGTTGGAAGGCAAGAACAAAGTTCCTCCATTCTGTTTGATCCACATAAGACATTTTAGAAAAGGAAAATTATGTGGGGACTATAATCTCTATGAGAAAAATGAAAGTGAGGGAGGGAGATGAGGGTTGATATGTTGATGAATTTGTTCCTAATGAGCATAAAATTGAAAGAATAATGTTAAGTCTGTTTCTGAGGGATGCTGCCTGTGAATTTTTTTTTTTACTTTGAGAATGTTATATGTAAATTAACTTCTATAGTAAACTCTCACTACAAAATTTTGCATCATGTAAATTTTGGGAAGTTGGTTTTTAAGAAGCAAGTACTAGTAGTCTCATGCAATTTGAGTTGTCTGCAGGGAACGCATTCAACAAAAACTATCAGTGAGGTTAGTGGAACTGGGAAAAAGCCCTATCGACAAAAGGGCACTGGTCGAGCAAGACATGGAACATTGCGTGGACCACAGGTATATATTTTTTTTTTCTTTTTCCTTTTCAGTGATCCTTTTTTTTTATTATTATTCATTTAGTTGCATGCTGTACTTCAATGACTGATACTTGGATTACAGTTTAGGGGTGGTGCTATAATGCATGGCCCTAAGCCACGGAGTCATGCAATTAAATGCAACAAGAAGGTTAGGCGTCTAGGATTGAAGATCGCTTTGACAGCTCGTGCAGCAGAAGGAAAGGCATGTTTATTTGTCTCTCATTACTAAGTTTGCATGAATATGCTTGTGAAAGGGTTAGAAGCTTCTTTTGGATAGTTTGATTGATTAATATTCATTATAAGCAGGTCATATGGACTCTATATACTGTGAAATATGATCATTAGACACACTTATTGCCCACCTTAGTACATAGGATTATGTTCTTGGGAGAGATGGCTTGTATGTTATATAATCTTCATTCCCAGCAGGCAAATGCTTCATTACCATCTCTACTCGTTACATCTGTGCCACCAGTTTTAACTATTATGGTTGGGGCTTGAATGTTGAATTTCACGATACTGCTGTGATACAACATTTCTTAGATTTATCTTTAACAGTATCATCTGTACTCAAATAGTTTTTCTTGTGTGTGTGGAGCAATAATCTTAGAACATTCCATAAAAATACAGCTTCTGGTTTTTGAGGATTTGGAGGTACCTACACATAAAACTAAGAATATTGTGAACTACTTCAAGCAAATGGAGAACACCAAGAAGCTACTGTTGGTTGATGGTGGCCCCATTAATGAAAAGCTGAAGTTGGCTACACAAAATCTGCATTATGTCAATGTACTACCATCAATTGTAAGTTGTGATTCTCATCCTTGCTTTTTTCTACATTATGTTGGATATTGAATGAGAAATATGTAGTCTGGATCTCCAGATGAATAAGCTACATTTGATTTAGAATTGCATGATCTTCTTTTTTGATTTAATGATCTGGGGATTGAAACCTGAAGATCCTGCTCTGCTAGCTAAATAACGGACAACAATTTGAATTCCTTGAAATTGTTCTTATGTTTGTATGTTATTAAAGTTAATCTAATTTCATTTGTGAATACTTAATGGCAAGTGAATGCTTTGACTATCATGAATAATCCATTAAAGACATCATAAAACCTCTTATTTGTTCCCAGCTCAAAATTTTTAATTTTTTTTCTCACCCATGGAATGGTCACATACTTGCTATTATTGCCTTTTAATGGTGTTCCCCAAATCTTTAAGCTTCAGTTTTCTTCTTAATAACAACACATGAAACTTGCTTGCATATTTGCTGAGACTTTATTTACGGAAGTGGGGTTGTCTCTGTGCTAACAATTTCGTGTGTTCTTTTCAGGGCTTGAATGTTTATAGCATCCTGCTTCATGATACACTGGTGATGTCTCGTGATGCTGTAAACAGGATCGTTGACAGGATGCACACTCCGATTAATCGATGAAGTGATGTCTTCATTTTGTGATTTTATTCAGTTGTCCAGACTTTATAATTGTTGCTAAAACTTCCAGTTAGGATATAATTAATAAAAAAAAGAAGGGTATAATTGCAAAAAATAATGTTTTCTTAGGAAAAATATATCAAATCAAAATATAAAAATTAGAAAGTAAAAGAAATTTATTTTATAATGTGTGTTTAATATTTTCGTGATACATGTACCAGTAGTATAAAATGGAAGGAAAAGTGAGCTCAGGGGCTTTTAGCATGGAATTGATGCATCAAATATAATTTATATATCAGTAATTACAACCAAAACTGATATAAAAAAATATATATATTAATTAAAAATTACTTTTAATTCTCAATTTGACGTATTTCTTATATGAAACTTAAATTTTCTTTGTTTTTGAGAATTATCTACTAAAGTTTTATAGTAAAAAAGAATGCAAGAGTACTCCATACCCAGGGGAGTGTAATATTGTCACTCTTATTTATTTATTTATTTTAAAATTACATATGAAAATATTAATTTAAAATATGATTTATTATAATTTTTTCTAACTCCCTTATTTTTTTAAAATATATTAACTCTCTGATAAATATCACAATATATTATTAGAGTTTTTCATCTGATTATGTTGTTAGTCAATTCTAAAATAGTCAATACAAATATCTTTACTCTTTATTTTTAATTAATTTTATCATATTTTTGTTTTGAAATTTTTTTTAAGGTTAAAAAATATATTTTTATATTTTTGATAACTTTGAAAATAAAATAAATAAAAATATTTTTTAAAAATAAAAAATTAGAAAATAACAAATAAAATATAAAATATAAAAAATATCTTTTTAAAAAAAATATTTTTACTTTTTATTTTCAAATTTGTCAAAAATATAAAAATGAATTTTTTTATTTATATTAAAAATTTTAAGAAGAAATAATTTAATTTCTTCTTAAATTATTTTTTTAAAATAAAAAATAATAATTTAATTTCTTCTTAAATTATTTTTTTAAAATAAAAAATATTTTTGTTTATTTTATATTTTCAAATTTATCAAAAAATATGAAAATAAATTTTTTAACGCTAAAAAATATTTTTTAAAATAAAAATAGAATGTAATTAATTAAAAATAAAGGGTAATGTTATTTCTGTTCTTTTACAATCATTGTTAACTATTTTAGGATTAACTAATAATAAAATTAGACAGAATGATATATTAATATAATAGAATATTTGTCAAGGGAGAGTTAATATATTTTTGAAAAATCAGATAAGATTTAGTATATTTAATCATTTTACAAAAAAGAAATAATAATTAACCCTTTAAAATATTCAAAATATATTTCTTAAAAGGAATAATATTGTAAAAATCCGTAAATCAATCTAAATTTAATTAAAATCATTTTTGTTTTTGCATGAATTTGATATATAATCCGATTTATTCACAATTCAAAACAATTCAATCTGAACCCATTCAAAAAAATAAAAGCTATTTTTAACGACGATGTGATCAAAATTACCCAAATTATTCATAGTAATCCAATTTGATCTATTTTTCACTCTCAGTAGTATTATATTTAGTATTAAGATAAACACTTGATTTTTTCTCTTGAACTTTTTTCTGATATTCAATTAGGTACAAAATCAATTTTTGGATCAATTTAAGTTTAAAATCAATTTTACATAATTTTTGATAAAAATAAAAATAAAATAATTTTTAAATATTTTAATTAATAAAAATTGAAAATTGAAAAAAAAAAATAAAAACATTAGAAATATATACTGATGTTGTAGTTCTTGTTTTTCTTGACTTTTTCTCCATCTTTCTCATCCTCGTGATGCTGTAGATGATGGTGCTAGAAGCCAAAGTTAAAAAAATAAATTAATAACTGTAACCTCCAACCACCACCACTCCAACTAATAATTAAAAACTCATCAAATCTGGCAACTCTCTAATCAAGAATCAGACAAATCATCCAACCCAGTAGCAATGCGAAAGTAATGCCATTAAAAAAAGAAAAAATTATATTACTGATGTTTGAATTTTTTTAAAATTTGTTATTTTTGATATTTAAATAATTTTTTTTTATTTGCAGTATCCAAAACAAGATGTTGCAAACGCAGAGGAACCCTTTCAACAATAGAAATATCTTTTGCACTAGACAAGGCGCCTTTGACCAAGTTATGTGCCACTCCATTGCAAGTTCTCTTGACAAATGAAAATAGAACATAGTTAAAAGCAAGACTCAACAATCGAACATTGTCCAAAACTAAAAGAATGGGCAAGAGACCAACAGAAGCCTTGCTAATGCTTTGGATAACAGAGATTGAATCACTTTCGACAACCAAGTCAGGCCACCTGTGAGGCTGTATGACGTTCAACCCCTCACGCATTGCTAAATCACATTTCATAAACACTCTCTTATGAAATGACAGCAAAACACAACCATCATTGTCTCTCAGTACTTCTCCAAGGTTGATCATACCTGATACTGAATCAATTTCAGCGTCATTGTTAAGATTCTTACCAGCAACAGGTGGAAGCCATCATTTTGGATGCTCAACAATAGCAAATTTCAAAATCTGGTGAACCTGATAATCATGAAGAAAAGAAAGAGCACGAGACAAAATAATAAAAGGGTCGTCAGCAATCTTATCAAACCAGCAACAATTCCTAGCACTCCACACAGCCCATAAGAAAGCTTTCAAATTCACTGCCAATCAACCTTGACTGCATAGCCATAACTAGCTCCCTTGTATTTTGGAAATATAACAGCTCTATAATTGATTGATATGGAGAAATATTCCAAAGTTCCTTAGATTGATCACACTATATCAACGCATGCACTTGACTCTCTACTACCTGCTGACACCGTTGGCACAGTCCATTAACATCAGGACCACGATAAGATAAATGCTCCATACATGGAAGAAAATTATACAAGGCATACCAGATGAAGTTATTCACCCTTGAAGGCACAACACCAAGCCAAATGTTATTCCATTTAAGTAAATCTGCATAATATAAGGGTGAAAGTGACCAAATTTATCAAATTAAATTAAATCCATCAAATCAAATCGAAATTGATAGTCTAATAATCTATTTGGTTTGGTTTTAATTTGATAAATAGAACAAATCAAATATTTATTTTGATTTGTGGTTTACAACTTTTTTTGTTTCAAACTAAACCGAACCGAATATAATATATACTGTTATTAAATATATTTGATTTTATTTTATATACACCCATATAATTTTTTAACCTAATATTAATTTAAATTTTAAAAAAGATGATCATTTATGAAAATTAACTTAAGATAAATAAAAAAAAATAGACAATTCATGAAAATTAACTAAAGATAAATAAAAAAAAGTCTAATTCTTGAGAAAAATATAAATTTTGCATATGTTAATTAATGAAATAGATAAATTTTGTGTTATACACTGAATTATTTTGAGATTTTTTTTATTATCGATATTTTGCTGGTGTTTTCTCCCAAATTTATAATAAAATAATGATGATTTATGAAAAAAAATATTTTTGGTTTGAAACTGATAAACCGAAGGAGACCAAACCGAATTAAACTAACAGTTTGATTATAATGATTGTTTGATTTTATCTGAGAATTTCTTAAATCGAAAGGATTGATTTAGTTTGATAAAAATAATTCAAACCGACCAAACCAAACCGATGCTACCCCTAAGAATGTGTATCAACCTGGAAAAACACTTGTTCAGCTATATAATAGCCAGAGCGAACCGTGCACATCCCCGACTTGTGAAAATTCCAAATCAAAACATCATCCACATTTCTTCAAATCAAACAAATACTCAAAATTACATCAGCTTCCACACCGTCAAACGAATTTGTAATCTAGTATGTCCCCCAACGATGCAAAACATGATCAATTAAACCAGAAACACTAGAGTCATGAGACAAGTCACTTTGGTCTGGATACCAAAGGTTCAGTGAGCATTGAAACCCAGCGGTCTCGAAAGATATGAACCCTGAGCCCATTACCAATTCTCCAAATCAAACCATAATCAAGAACACAGTGGGCATCAACTGTGCATGCCAAATATATGAAGGAGAAAAGCCAACTTTGGCCTGCAAAAAATCAGAATTGGGATAATACCTTGCTTTTAAAACTCAAGTACAAATAGAAAGGATTTGGAAAAAGCCTCCGTTACTGCTTAGTTAGGAAAGCAAGTTTAAAATAATGAAACAACCAAAACCCCGAGCCACCTTTATCCTTTGAATAACTCAGGTGCTCTCTAGAAGCCCAATGCATCACTCTTTCCATTGTGGAATTACTCCAAAAGAATCTATTCACCATACCTTGCAACTCATCATAAACATAAATTGAAATTTTAAAATAACTTTTCATATAATTCTGTATAGCTTGAGTAATGGATTTTATTAACACCTCCTTACCTGCCTGGGAAAAAAATTTCTCCTTCCATCCTCTTACCTTCTTCCACATCCTATCCTTCACAAAGCTATATATTTCCTCTTTAGATCTACCAACACAGGTAGGAATACCTAAATATTTCAAACGCCTATCCACTTCTTGCACTCCCAAAATTGTTGCCAGCAAAGTTCTAGACTGAGTATCAATGTTGTGACTGAAAGACAATTCAGATTTATGTGAATTTGTTTGTTGCCCTGTCGCTTCTTCATATTGATGCAAAATTGCTTGAATCCTTTGACACTTTGGGAGGGTAGCACGAGCAAATATTATGCTATTGTCTGTAAAGAAGTGTGAAATCTCTGGCTACTTCTTATTACCTTAATACCATGAAGCTGATCTAAAACCACTACCCTCCTTGATAAAGAAGATAGACCTTCTGCACATAATAAAAATAAATATGGGCTAGAGGATGACAACGGATTGAGTTAGGAGCGGATTTTGTAAAACCGAACTGACTCATTTAATATACATTTCGTTTCGAGGTGGGACAGGCGGACAATATCCATTTATAATTTTTTTAATATATTTTTTAAAAAATATTTTTAATACTATTTTATTATATTTATAAATTCATTTACATTTTTTTTCTATATATCCATATAATATAATTTATATTTCATAAAAAAATCTATAAATTAAATAAATACAATAATAAAAATGAAAGATATATATAATATATATAATTGAAACGGGTTCGGGATGATTTATATTAAAACTTGAATTCGAGCCGAATCGATTCGGATTAAAATTTAAAAATCCCCAATCTTGATTATTAAATGGGATGATACTTGATGGAACGGGTAAAATTGCCATCCCTCCACATGATGGAGACCTCTTTCAAGCCTAAACATGCCCTTTGCTTTCCCATTAATTAAGAAAGAAAATGTGATTAAAGAGATATATTGCAATATCAACTGAGTAAAGTGGGGAGAAAAAAAGCATTTTCTGCATCACCGCCTCAATAGAACCCCATTCAACCCTGTTGTATGCCTTGCTCATACCCACCTTAAGAGCAATAAAACCCTTGCATCCCTCCTTCTTCTTCTTCTTCACAAAATGAAAGTGTTCCAAAGCAGTAATAGCATTGTTCGTAATCAGCTGACCAAGAACAAATTCACTTTAGGTCTCATAAAAAATAGGCAGTAAAACAAATTTAAGCCTTTTTACTAGAAACTTAGCAATAATTTTATAACAGATGTTACGCAAACTAATAGGCCTTAAATCTTTCATGGATTTTGGTTCTTAGTTTTTATATGAAAGTTACAAAGGTATGATGTAGATTAGTTTAAATTTGACTAGTCTCTGAACAAGATTTAATTGTGAAAATCACATCAGAACCAAAAATATGCCAAAACTTCTGAAAAAATAATACAGACATACCATCGGGGCTAGGTGATTTACACTGATGCATTTGATCAAGAGCCATAGTGATTTCCTCCGTAGAAAATGGTTGGTTTAACAATTCAATCATATCCTCTGAGAATTTCGATTCGACCGTTTCAATGACTGGAGAGATATGCAACGAAGTTCTAAATTTGAACAGCTGCTCATAGAAGTCCAAAACTACGTTCCCAACAGCATCATCACCCGATTGTAAATTACCATTGGCATCCCTGAAGAGATTTTAAACTATTTTTTTTTTCTATCTGATGCTTTCTTAGGAAAAAAGCTCGTGTTTCCTCCCCCTCCCCCACCACCCCGCGCGCCGCGCCGCACCCCCCCCCACCCCACCACCACACCCACCCCACTTGTAGCCAAACCGCCATAGAACGCACTCTCCAATAAGCTTCCTTTCTAGCAGACAACTCATTAATCTCTTCTTGTACTTCTTTCCATCTTTGAACATATAGAGATGATGGTGGCATCTTATTCTGTAACATACCCAACTCTTCTCTCATTTTCTTCATAATTTTCTTCGTTTTGCCAAAGCTGCTTGGACTCCACATTTCAAGAGACTTAGCCCAAGTTTTTAATTTCTTTTGAATATCTGACAAATTCGAAGGAGTAGAATGCCTAAACCATCAAGATCGAACTGTGTCTTTACACTCCGGACTATGAAACCACATATATAGCTCTAACGGAAAAAGCTTTGGAATAGTTTCCTTTCAAGCTCTCCTTGAAAAATAAGATAGCAATATCGGAGCATGGTCTGAATGCTCTCTACATAAATGAAGGACGGAGCTACCAGGCCAACAATTCTGCCAACTAGTTGTACAGAAAAAACGATCATGCTTTTGTTGCCCAGTGTTTCCAATAACTCGCCAATTGTCCCTGTAAAAACATGCCTAATAAATCCAAGATCATTAAGTTCGCAATATTGTACTACATCCCTGAATTCGTTGATTTGGCTCTGCCTCCTCAATATTCCACCAACTTTCTCACCATTAAGAAGAATCTCGTTGAAATCACCAAAGCACAACGAACATGGCGGAAGCAGTCTTCTCTGTTGATAATACCAAACTAATAAATATCAAATAGAGATCAAAGTTTGTTGATTCAAAATAATATCAAAAGTTGAAAAAAATAATTTTCAGACAGAAATATGTTTTTAATTTAATAAAAAACTATCTCAACCATAAGATTTATATAACTATATATAGAAAATATCTTTTAGAAAACCCTAAGAATATAATATGGTAATTTATTTCTAAAAAAAAATAAATCATCAGATTTATATAAATAATGAAATAAATTAAAATTAATTTAAAAAGAGAAACAAATTAAAACTAATTTAAATAAAAAAAACAAATCAAAACTAATATAATATCTTAAATAGCATCTAAAAATAAGTTTTTTATTAAAAGTAATTAAAGAAAATAAAAACACCAAAAATATACAAATATAAATATTTAAAATATCAAATCTTGTTGGTCTCCATCATTTCCTATTGGATAGAGAAAATTCAACCTTAAATTTGCAACCACATCATCATCAAAAGAATTTTTAGAAAAAATAATTTTATATTAAACACATATGTCCGTAAAATACTCATCAAGATCATCATCAAAAAAATTTTTAAAAAAAATAATTCTATATTAAACACGTATGTCCGTAAATACTAACTAAGAGTGTGAAATTTTCTATTTTTTTTTTATGGTTTCCATTCAATCTGTCCAATGGCTTTTAATATAACTTTCAATTATTATTTTTTTATGAATTGAGAATCAGATGCGGTAAAAAAATTAATTGAGAATGGATTTTCATAATAATATTTTTTATTTTTTGTGAATTAGTGTTATGATCTGTTGCGATTTTTCTATATTATTATTATGATTCTCAATAGATGATGGAACTATCATTGTAGATAATAATATATTTTTTTCATCAAAATAATCATCAAATACTGGAGGTAAATCTCAATTGTTATTTGACATTATTTCTGAGGTATAAAGATTAAATATTTTATCTTATAAAAATTCATTCATCCACTGGGTTAATTGTTATATCACTTATATCATATGTTCCTCCATATGGTTTATAATACAGTAAAACCTCTATAAATTAATAATGTTGGGACCGGTAAATTCTATTAATTAAAAGAGGTATTAATTAATCGATAAATTAATAATTTATTAATTTAAAGAGAATATTTACAATTTAACAAATGATATTTAATTAATTAAAAAATTAGTATTTTATCCAACTTTGTAATTAATTCAACATGAGTTAAATAAATTAAAAAAATATGTAATAAATTGAATATGAATTAATTAAAATGAAAAAATATATATGTTATCAATTGAATATGAATTAAATAAATTGAATAGAAAAATATATATAAATTGAATATGAATTAAATGAATGGTAAAAAAAATATGTGAATATAATTATTTAAATTTAAAATAATTTTTTGTATAAATCACTTCAAATGATCTATTATGTTTTTCATAGTTACAAACTTATAATAACTTCTCATCTAAAAAATATTTAAAAATCAACCATAACAGATGAGATGCGTAAAGTATTATTTGAGTATAGTAAAGAGCATCTCACATGCACTAAAAAAAATTACAATAATGGAATTCTGATGGTTTTCACTTAAAGGTTAGTTAATATACAATATCAAATACATTCAAGCGAAATTAGAGATAAAAACACACTTAATGTATCAATAACACTTTATAAGTTTTTATTAAAATTCGAGAGTTCAACCGCATAACTTTTAGATTTAATAAGAAAAATTATAGATAAAATTCAACTACATTTAAATTTCAAGAAAAAACAAGTAATAACATATTCATATTTTTATAAAGTATCATAGTTTATTATATATAGAATGTTGGTAAATTATTAATTTATAATATAAATGGGACCATGTAATTATGTATGGATTTTCAGAAAAATAATAACTTATTATTTTATCGAATTATTAATTTAGTCCACTGTTTCAAGTCGGGACCAAAGCAAATTTTTATATGATAGAGGTTATTAATTTATCGAGTATTAATTTATAGAAGTTTTATTATATGTTGAACCATCTAAGTTGTTGTGCCACAATAATAAACCTTCTCTACAGGTAGAGTCTGGCATCCTCTCCTTGGTGGCATGATTTTCAAGAAACGAGCGCAAGTTTTGATACCAACTGACGTAACGAAAGCTTTCCAAGAGTCTGTTGATCTAATAAGTATCAAAGTTTGTTAATTCAAAAGAATACTGAAAATTAGAAGAAACAACTTTCACATAAAAATGTTATTTTAATTCAATCAAAAGTTATCTCAACTATAAGATTTACATAACTATATATATATGAAATGACTTTCAGAAAACTCTAAGAATCTAATATGGTAATTTATTCCAAAAAAAAAATCATCAAATTTACATAAATAAGGAAATAAATTAAAATTAACTTAAATAAAAAAAATCAAAACTAATATAATATTTTAAATTGCGTTTAAAAATAAGTTTTCTATCAAAAGTAATTAAGGAAAATAAAAATACCAAAAATATATAAATACAAATATGAAAAACATCAAATCTTGTTGGTTTCCATCAACAACCTAAGGCAACTATGCTAGTGAATTAAGAGACCGAAGTATTTGCAAAGATTCCTATTTTTCCTCTCTTCACGATTTGCTATATAACCTAGTACCCCTCCATTCCTTCTTCCCAAAGAAATCAGACACAATCTTGAAATCAATAAAATTAGATGTTGAACCCGAGATTGTAACATTTTCAATCTTTTGCCATGCAAGTGAAATACCTCCAGCCCAACCCACAACATCAACAATAAACAACTCATAGTTATACAGACTATTTCGAGGACACCAAATTCATGCCTCTAAAGCCTAGACTCCATCATTGTTGGGTGGTGTACCTTTACCAAATGGGTAAGAGTACGCATTGTCTAAGGGTTACCGAGCCCCTAGACATTCCAAATTAGGCCACTCATGGCCTTTGGTGGATGAACAAGATGTTGATCTTACTAGAACTATTGAAAAACACAGCAGGACTTTGTGTGATCCGGCAGAGGTTGGGGAGCAACCCTCGTGGCATTTTAAAGACATTCAATAATAGGAATTTCTCATGTCTATCAAATTATTTCATCCGATTTACCTCATTTGACATTATAGAATCCGAGACCTTTCCGCTTGAGGGCATATTCTATAGTCTTTAAGCATTTTAACAAATTTTTATCACTTCTCCTCTCTTTTGGGAGATTTTTAGTTATCCAATATTTGATACACAACTAACATTGTTTATAATAGCCTCAATTTCAATAGTATTTACCAAAGTCTCAAATGACACTTAATGAATTTTTTTTTTCGAATTTCTATTTCCCTTTATTAGCTGATGTAACTTAATTCAGATTAGTTAGCTTTGTTATAATTAGTTTCAAAAAATCAGTTAGGAAGTTAGCAAACTTAACCGCCTCAGCTCTTTTATTCAACACGTGTAATTGAACACTATAAATGTAAACTTCTTAACATCTTAATAGATTAGAGAGTAATATTCAATTCATTAATCAAGTCTCAAAATGTTAACATGGTATCAGAGCATTTCTTAGCATATTCCTTGTTATTCTAGAAACTTTATCTTCTGATCAATTTTTTTTTTTCTCTCTCGCATATTTCTTGTGTTTTTTCTTAAGTTTCTCATAAACCAAACAAATAATTTTCTTCATAATCAGCTTCCTTTAATGGCGAATCAATCTACAGTTCTTAGATCTACTTCTTCTTCTTTTGGTTTTGCTTCTAGAACAAAACAACAAATTTCAAGCCCTTATTATCTACTTCCAAATGAGAATCCATCTCTTATTCTTGTTTCTCCTCCTTTAACTAGCCCTAATTACCATTCATGGTTTCATTCAATGAAAATGGCCCTACTTTCTAAGAATAAACTTCAATTTGCCGATGGTTCGATTTCAGTTCCTTCTTCATCAGATGCGATCTACAATGTATAGCAAAGATGTAATACCATGGTCCTATCTTGGATTATTAAATCTATATCTCCTATAGCTCAAAGCATTATTTGGTTGGATAGTGCTCATGATATTTGGAAAGATCTTAAAGATCATTTTTCGCAAGTGGATTCATTTAGAATCTCATACCAACAACAAGAAATTTTTTCCTTCAAATAAGGGGATTCTTCAATAACAAATTATTTTACTCGCCTCAAGGTTTTATGGGATGAGTATATAAATCTCAAACCTATACCGGTTTGTTCATATGAGCTAGTCTGTAAGTGTGGAGCCATTGATGCAATTAAAAGGTATCAAGAAAGTGATTATGTCATTCGATTCTTAAAAGGCCTAAATGAGAATTTTTCTACAGTCAAATCACAACTTATGTTGATGGAGCCTCTGCCTCCTATCAACAAAGTTTTCTCTTTAGTGGTTCAACATGAGAGGCAATTATTGATTCCTAAACCTAATAACCATGAATTTGTTACTTTTGCTAATAAATCTGCTTTTGAACCTCATAACCCTAACATGAATTCTTACCAAAATAGAAGATTTTCTAACACAGGCATCAAAAGACCTTTATGCATATTTTGTGGATACTTAGGACACACTATTGATAGGTGCTATAGAAAGTATGGTTATCCACCAGGTTTCACTCATGGATTTAGGCCACAAATAAGGCATGTTAATCGAGTTGAAAGTTATAGTTTTCCATCTGATTGTTATGACTCTATTATTCCTTATTAGTCTTTTGGACCAGGACAATATGCTGTTGACAATTCTGTTCCTTATGGCACTTATTCTCAGTCATCAATGAATACTCAACTTTCACCTGCTGCTGCTGTAACTTCGCAGCCCACATTTGTCATTAGAAGTCTTCTATTTACATAGGAACAATGTCAACAATTATTAGCTCTATTGCAACCTCCATCATCTGCAAATCCATCAACTACTTCCATTGCTCATTCAAATGTTCTGACTTCTACTCAGCTACAGCATATTGCATCTAGTATGTCTCTTACTTTGTTATCTGATAACAATACATGGATCATGGACACTGGAGCCACTAATCATATCTATTGTTCCTTAACCTTCTTTCAAAGTTATAAACCAGTAAGCAATTATTTTGCAAAACTACCAAATAATGAGTTGATCTCAGTAGTCCATATTGGTATTATCCATTTTAATGCTAAGTTCATTCTTACACAAGTCCTTCATGCTCCCCAATTTATATACAACTTGATTTCTATAAGCAAACTAACTATTAATTCTCAATGTTCTCTTTCTTTTGAATCACTTTCTTGCAAAATCCAGGATCTGTAGACATGGGAGACAATTGGATTAGCTAGACAAGTGAATGGATTGTATCAACTAGTTGAACCTATTTTCCAAGCCTCTGTAAATACATGTTCTTTCAATAATACCTTTGACTTGTGGCACTATAGACTGGGTCATGTCTCTCAAAATAGAATAAGAGCCTTTCATAGACTAAATAGTCAAATTTCTTCTTTACCTAATCATGTATGTGATATATGTCCTTTAGCAAAACAAAAGAAATTGCCATTTCCATTAAGTACGTCTACTTCTTCTACTGTATTTGATTTTCTGCATGTTGATATATGGGGTCCAGTTGAGGTTTCTTTCATTAGACATTCCTATTTTCTAACCATTGTAGATGATCATTTCATATTTACGTGGTTATGTCTCATGAAATCAAGATCTGAAACAAGATTGTTAATTCAGAATTTTTGCTCTTTCGTTCAAACTCAATTCCAAACAAAAGTCAAAACCATAAGGTCAGACAATAGGGTAGAATTTAATATGCCAAAGTTCTATAATTCTCATGGCATTATCCATCAAACTTCTTGTATTGAAACACCTCAGCAAAACAGTGTGGTTGAAAGGAAACACCAACATATTTTAAATGTTGCAAGAGCCCTTAGATTTCAAAGTCACCTGCCTACCACTTTTTGGAGTTTTGTGTTTCCCATACAATTTATCTAATAAATAAAACTCCCACTCCTTTCCTCAATGATCAAACACCTTTTGAAAAGCTATTTCGTTCTTCACCTGATCTCTCTCAGTTAAAGGTTTTTGGTTGCCTCTGTTATATTTTCTCTCTCACAAGACAAAGGACTAAGCTTGATCCTAGAGCATCTAGGTGCCTCTTTTTAAGATATCAACATGGAACCAAAGGATACAAAGTTTATAACTTAAACACTCACTCTATCATTATTTCCAGAAATGTCATCTTCCATGAAACTATTTTTCCATTTCACAATCTCTTTACTACTGACAATTTTATACTGCCAATCCCTTATGATAACATAGACACTTGTTCAAATCCTGCTGCACCACTACTTGTTGTCACTTCAACTGAACCATCTGATCAAACCACGAACCATTCTTCCTCTCATTCATCTCTTTCCCCCCATACTCAATCTACCACATCCCAATCTCCAAACCTTAAAAGATCCACAAGACATCATATTCTCCCCACATATTTACTAGACTATCATTATAATATGGTATCTTCCTTATCACAATCCAATTTTGTCATCTCTACTGCAGATCACATACCAGGTACGCCACACTCACTTAATCAAGTTCTTTCTTATACTCATTTAACTCCATCTCATATGGCCTTCTCTATCAACATCACTACTCATATTGAGCCTAAAACCTATAAAGAAGCATGTCAAGATGCTAAGTGGCAAGAAGCCATAAACACTGAATTAAGAGCCTTGGAAGCAAACAAGACTTGGCGAATTACAACTCTTCCTCCTGGCAAGCATCCTATTGGATGTAAATGGAATACAGGATTACATACAATGCAGATGGTACCATTGAAAGGTACAAGGCCAGACTTATGGCCAAGGGATACACACAGCTGAAAGGAGTTGATTTCATGGACACCTTCTCACCAGTTGCTAAAATCACAACAATTCTAGCTCTTCTTGCTATATCAGTTGTTCAACATTAGCAATTAGAACAGCTAGACATTAATAATGCTTTTCTCCATAGAGAATTGCATGAGGAGGTATACATGAAGTTGCCACCAGGAGTTACTGCTACTGCATCAAACCATGTTTGCCACCTCTTAAAGTCCCTCTATGGCCTCAAACAAGCTAGTAGGTAGTGGTTCTTTAAACTTTCTCAGTCCTTGCTTGCTAAAAACTTTACACAAGCTCACTGTGATTCTTTATTTTTTTTATCAAGCAAACTGAGGACAATATTACTGCTCTTCTGATTTATATCGATGACATAATCCTTGCTGGATCCTCTCTTACTAATATTCAAGAAATCAAGCAGTATCTTGATGCTACTTTCCATATTAAAAATCTTAGAGCTCTTAAGTTTTTCTTTGGTTTTGAAGTAGCTCGAACTTCAGAGGACATTTCAATGTGTCAAAGAAAGTACGCCTTAGAATTGCTGAATGAAATTGTGTTTCTTGGTTCCAAACCTGCTAAGACATCCATGATGCCTAATGCTATGAATATCTACTCACAAACACTAAACCAGATTTATCTTTCTATGTACAACAATTATCACAATTTCTTAATAGACCAACGTAAGCTCATATGCACGCTGCACATAGAATATTAAGGTATATCAAGAGTGCTCCTGGTCAAGGCCTCTTCTTATTTGCCACTGTTAAACTCCAAATACAAGGATTTTTCTGATCCAAACTGGGGCACCTGCAGTCTTACTAGAAAATCAGTCACTGGATATTGTTTATTCCTTGGCACCTCTTTAGTTTTGTGGAAGTCTAAGAAGCAGAGCACTGTTGCTAGAAGTTCTTCAGAAGCTTAATATAGAGCCTTTGCCTCTGCCACATGTGAAATTCAATGGCTTCTATACTTACTCAAAGATCTGTCAATTTCTCATACACAACCAGCTTTGCTCTTCTGTGATAATCTATCAGCTATACATATAGCCCATAACTCTGTGTTTCATGAAAGAACCAAACACATTAACATAGATTATCACGTGGTCAGGGAAAACGTAGTTGCTAGATTGATTAAATTGCTACCTCTCACCACTCAAAATCAGCTTGCTGATTTCTTTGCCAAGGCTCATCACTCTACTCAATTTCATTTCTTCTTAAGCAAGCTGAGTGTATTGAATATATACACTCTAGCTGAAATAACTTAATTTAGATTAGTTAGCTTTGTCATAATTAGTTTCAACAAATCAGTTAGGAAGTTAGCAAACTTAACCACCTCATCTCTTTTATTCAATACGTGTAATTGAACACTATAAATATAAACTTCTTAACATCTTAATAGATTAGAGAGTAATACTCAATTCATTAATCAAGTCTCAAAATGTTAACACCCTTTGAGATATTCATATTCAATGTTTCATTTGCATCCTACACATTCATTAGTCTTAAGTGATTGAAACCTACTACGCACATTATCCCAACAATTGAGATCTTATTTATAAATTCGCCTAATATTAGGTCACACGTGTTCACACAATTGTTTCCCATTCTCTGAAATTAATTGTGCCTTCCACATTTCAAAATAAATTATTCACTCTGTTCATAAATAATAATTTACTTTTATTTTGATACAAATATTAAAAATTATATTTTTCAACTGTTTTACTATTATAATGGACACTATTATTATTAATCGTTTAAAAATAATACGGTTTATAGGATCGTATTATATTAAATAAACAAGATAGATCATGTTAGTCTAATATCCACCATTAAATGTAAAACCAACAATTGAAAAGGAAATGATTTTTAAATATTATAGTTGAAAATACAATAATAAATTTAACTTAATTAAAAAAGGAAGTGAACTTTTTTTTGGGTATCCTAAAAAGGAAATGTAAACTACTATTTGCAGACAGGAAATACTAATTAATTACATAAAAAATTAAAATGAATTTAGATAAATAGGTAGTATACCAACAGTATTAATCAGATTTGGGATGAAATTTGGTAATAATTCGTGTTCATTGGCATAATGATGAAAATAAACTAAGCAAGTATCTCCTAAAAAACTTAGGTTGAGACCAAATTTATACTAGAAAATTGATAACAGCTAATTGATGTGGAATTTGATTAACTTGCTATACAATTCTTAAGACCAAAGATTTGGCCCATATGATGACTTAAGTGAACATTATTGCAAACTAAATTTGTGGATCAAATGAGAAGGAATTATTGATTTGAATAAACGGTTTTGATTAAGAAATAAGCATAATATATAATAATAATTTATTATATATAATACATTTTTAATCTCAAATTTTGATTGAAATTTATTATATATAATAAATATTTTATAATTTTATAATTTTATAAAATATAAATAAATTTTATAATAGCAAAGGATAATTATTTTATTGATATTTTATTTCTTTCCTATTTCATTCTGCAAACCAAACCACCCTTTAAGGTTGGCATTTTATAGGCCACAAAGATGCCAAACACCAAAAATTAAATAGCATACCCTGCGTGCTCTCAAAGATAAAATCACATGATTTTGGAGCAAGTTTTTGCTAAATGCTAATAAAGTATAGCTATATAGTTCCCTATTGGACCAAACTCAATACCCCCTTATTACTTTCATTAATTGGTTCTTTATGAAATTTGACGTTGACACATATAAGCTTCTAAAAAGTGACTAAAACCCTTTTTAATATATCTTGTAACTTAATTAATATGGTCTACAGCTTAATTTTAATGGATTTTCCTTCAATAAAACTGATGTGTCACTAAAACCCTTTTTAATATATCTTGTAACTTAATTAATATGGTGTACAGCTTAATTTTAATGGATTTTCCTTCAATAAAACTGATGTGTATATATATATATACGAAAAACTATTTTTGAATTTCTTATTTTGAAAGAAATATTATCATCGGTCACTTTATAAGGAGTTATCAGATTGATAAATGACATTTCCAAAATGACCATCTGGTGTAAATTTTTTACAAGAATAAAAATATTTTTTAAAGCAATATTTACATTGACTACTGTTCTTTCAGTTTTCCTGCTAATGGTCAATTTTGAATTGTTTGCAATTGAAAGCTTTTCATTGGTTTTCTGATGAAAATGTTTTGGAACTAAATCGGTCAGCTCCTGTATCAAATAAGGCTATTGTTTCAATAAGCAATTCTTGATTCAGTGAAGTATATTAACGATCCAAAAATTCAAAAAGAGTGCTTATGAAAATTTCTTAGAACATTTTTCTTATATATATA
>CANXYC011056836.1:0-21959 GCA_948193065.1 Aleurites moluccanus | reverse complement strand
ATAAAAATAAATAATAAAATAAAACAAAAAATTCAATATATATATATATATATATATATATATATATATATATATATATATATATATATATATATATAATGACGTAAATTTAAAATAATATAAATAAAATTTTATTTTGATTGATTGATTTTTCACTATTCAATTAATTGTTTTATATTAATATTGTATTTTAAAGGATAATACTAAATAAAATATAATAGTATATAAGATTTCACGCCAATAATAATTTAAATTTATTTTAGTAAAATTTAAATATATTTTTTAGGTTGATTTTTTGTTCCTTTATAAACAATAAAAAAGTCAAAACAAAAACATAATTTTTAGAGTTATATACTTTTCTTATGTAACCTTAATAAATGAATATAAACAATTGATTGTAATAAATATGTAATATCTTTTTATAAATATGCATTAAAAAAGATAAACTAAAGCAATTATATCATATAAAATACAAACAAAAAAAAAAGGACAATAACTTTGGAATAAAGCATAAGTACAAAAAAGTTAGAACAAATGAAAACAACTGATATAATAGTGATGGAAAGCAATTGCAATAGAACGATGTATTTATATTAGTAGAGCTACTTCTTAGAATTTTTGTTGGAATTGGAAATATAAATTTATATGTAATTAGGAATATGGTTAGTTAACTGTCATATTATATCAATCCAATCAATATAAGGACAGTTAATTAATATAATAAAATTATATGTTTATTTTAATTGTAAATAATTTTTTGATCCAATAAAATAACGAAGAAGTTTTTTTTTTGTCTTTTATGTTAAATATTATGTACTTTTTTGGAAATTTAAAAATTTTACCCTGTAATAGACTTTTATATAGAGTATAGATGAGGTTGTACATAAAAATTGACTTGGCTTTGAGTTAAATTATATCTTTTTAACAAAATTTTAATAAATTATTTAAATTAAATTTATTCCAAAATTATTTGCTGTAATTGATTTGAATGTAATTTTCTTGTTTAAAAGTCCGAGTGTTTACTTTTCCAAAATCTTTTATTAAATTATAGGAGAAACTAGATAATAGTAATTATGAGTTATTCATGCATCTATTTAATTGTAAAGTGCAAAAAAAAAGCTCATCTTAAATTGATTTTAGCTTTTCATTGCTATCTGTTTGATGATACTTTTCATAATTATTTAATTCATTAATGTATGCAAAGTCTTAGGATATAGATCAGAAAAGCTACTCAAATTTTATATGAATTTTTAAATTTACAACTTACAAGAATGCTTCTAAAACAATTGATACTGTCAATCTTAATAAATAAAAAAAAGTGCTTAAGTTTATCCAATAATCAATTTGCATATAATAATTTGTTAACACTGGATTAAATATATTAACATAGTATAAAATCTCACATATATATTTTGCTTAAACAGAAATATTATATCATAAATCAAAGAGCATAAGTGTGAATAAATTAACTATAAAAAGTATTTTGATGTTTTTTAATTTTCTTATAAATAAGAAAAAAAATTATCAAACTAAGTTCCTTTGTATTAAAGACATGCCTCAAGTAAAATGTATAATTACTTAATATCTGTAATAAGTAGAACTTCGAAATTCAGAGAAACAAATGCCAAATATGCATACCTCTTGAAGCTATGAGCAGAATAATTTAAAGTACCTCATTTTGAAGCATGCGGAGGTACAACAAATAATGACAAAGTTCCAAATTTTATCTGATTTCGTTTCCAAGATACTGCTCTAGCAGGTCGGTGGAAATCAAATATTCATGTAAATTCACAAAGTGGAGCTTGTGTAGCACATTTTAGGGAGATGACTCTTGTTGCATCATGCCTGTTTTTAACAACTTAATTTCAATTTAATGCTCATTTTCCATTTTGTTTTCCTCATTGTGTCCTTTTTCCATGTATGTGCAGGTGTATCCTTGTCCAAAGGGTTCTATAAGGCATAGGGAAATGGTCAGAAAATTTGGTGGTAAAGAGCAGTATGTAATTTCTTCAGTCCAATCCTATAGTATAAAGCTTTTAATGTGATTTTTGATAAGGTATCAAATATCCACTTTTTTTGGTCCTTTTTCACTCCTATCAGATTCATCATATGGATCCAAGTAGGGAGTAGAAACATAAATAATATGAAAAGAAATATTTCATACTAGTTAGCATAAGCCATATGGTTACTTTTGATGGTGATGATTTCATAAATTTATTCATCACTTGGATTTATTCAAGCATAATATTGTTGAAACATGCTCTGTTGTATTACTTTATCTTTTTTCTTCGTAAATTTTGCATAATTTCAAAATTTCCATGCAGGTTTCCATTTCTGATTGACCCAAACACTGGTATTTCAATGTATGAAAGTGGTAAGTGATATAGGAGTCCTCCTGAATCCTTACTTTTTTTTTGTTTTTCTATTTACATTTCCTGTTTTATTTTTTGAATTCCTCTTGGAATTGTGGATAATTGATTTTTATTGCACCCTGAGATCCAGTGGTTATGGAGTAATCAAATCCCTGAGATCCAGTGGTTACAGTGTACTCAAATATGCATATCTGCCACTGGTACTCCTTTACCCCTCACAGTTTTTGGCTCAATGCCAATCATATTTTTGGCAAGGGTATTTCACACAGAGCACAACTGTGGCAAAATGGCATAATTACAAAATTATTCAACTGTAACAGTGTTAACAATTTCACTTCCTTTAGCCTATCTAAGAAAATTCATTTCCCATTGTGACTGATCAAAATTGATGAGCATGATCTAATTTACTGAAAGTTCATTTTCAGAAGAACCAATATGAACCTGTTAATCCATGGTTCAATTGGCCCAAAATGATGTACTCATGAACAATCATTGGTCTAATGAAAGCTTGATGAGCGAGTGCAATGGTTTTTGGAACCTGCAAACTGTGAACCTATTTAAACAAAGCAGCTTTATGAATACAAGACTCTGCTGCAAAATAGGACATGGACAACCCAGAGAATTTGTCAGTAGAACGTAGGGAAGTTTTATGAGTAGTGGCATGATTTTTAGATGTATGAAATATTAGTTTGATAGTTTCACAAATACATATATGCTTCTAAACAACGAGGATCATAAAATAGGAGCAACCACCAAGACAATCATAATATTGCTAGAATGATCATGATCATGAAAACTTTTGATCTTTTATGATATTTTGTAGTTTGAAGAAGAATGTTGCAGTGGAGATTTAAATGTAATTTGTTTATTTTATCAGGTGTATCTGTATTTGCAGGAATTTCCTTCAATTTTCTTTTGAGGTTTTGAGTACTCAAATTTTGAAAAATTTCTGACCTAATGAAGAATCCAATTCCAAACTTTAGCTTCTTCATCATCAGTTCAGGCATTAATATAACTGGTCAAGTTTCAAGAGTATTTTTTATTTTTTGAAAACAAGAATGTAAAGTACATTATCATCATCTTATCATCATATCTCACATGTTTTCAGGGCCTAGTATAACACTCTTTTTTTCTACTCTGATAGGGGACATTGTGAAATATCTATTTCAGCAGTACGGTAAAGGGAGAAGCCCCTCAGTAGGACTTTTGGAAAGGTGTTAAACCTTCAAATTCATTTAATTGGTCGGCTTGCTTTGTTCTTTGTCTTTGTTTGTTTTGGTCTAATTAATTTCTCTCCCTTCTCCAGCACATTGCTCACAGGATGGATGCCAACAATTCTTCGATCTGGCAGAGGAATGACCAAATGGGAAGGGGCCAAACTAGATCCACCATCCAAGAAGTTGGAGCTTTTCTCGTATGAGAACAATCCGGTGAGAAAATGGTTTCTTCTATATACTGCAGATCTATGTATGGAATTAGTAACATAGCACAATGGAAAACTAGTTTCTCCTCTCCTAAGAGATGGAAAAAAGACTAGGGCCTGTGCGGTTCGTATTTTTAATGCTTTTCTTTCCTAAAAGCTGATCCTCTTTATAGATTATATCTCATTTGTTATGCTGTCCTATTAAAAAACAGTTTAAACAAAATGTTTGTCTATATACAAAAAACAAGCAGATATAGTTACAGGATAACTTCTCTTTTTTACTTTATAAGCATGCCTTTGAGAGTGGAAAGCTTTTAGATTGTTGGCTTTGGTCTGAGCCACTTTCTTGGTTTGTGCTTAAATTGAAAGAGCTATAATAACTTCACATTTGCATATTTTATTTATCACAGTATTACATAGTTGTGTTTATGAATGATCTCTTCGAGTTGTAGCACAACCAGAGTGTTAGTTCTTGATGTAACAAACAAGATAATATATTATTTCTGAAGGAACAAACCCCATATGTATATATACCATGTTTCTTTGTTAGGTAATCTCCCTAATAAGCATTATTTATAGTAATTTTGGGAATCGTAATGTGTTTTCCCCATTTTCTTTAACAGTATGCAAGAATTGTGCGCGAGGCACTTTGTGAATTGGAGCTCCCATACATCCTTCAAAATGTTGGTGCAGGATCTCAACGGACAAAGTTGCTACTTGATGTATCTGGCTCCCAAGAGGTCAGCTCTTTCAAACATTATCCATGTGTGTGCGTGTGCGCGCTCATGAATTTCTCATCCTGCCACAGGAATGCACTTATGCTTACTTAAAATGGTTATACCGTCGTACCTTAAACCCAAATTCCATGGAGGGCAATACTTATGAAGGACTTGAACCTCCATCTTAAAGCAATGTGTTTTTGGTAGCTTGGGATCCAATCGCAGAGTGGTATAAAACTACCTTTTGTTTTTCAAATCATCACTATCAGTGGCAATGATCAATATCTGTGAAACCTTTGCTCCACAATGCATTGGTTTATATAGATGTTTGTTCTGCTATATCAAACCTGCTTCAAATGTTTGATCTTGGAAACCTTAATCATAATCACAATTATCAAAGTAACAATTTGTCCTTTCCGCCTAAATGTATAAATAAGGCATCGATTTGTATCAAAGGAAACAATTGGATTCCTCTTTCTTGAGGTCAAGCGAAGATCATACTTGGTAGAGAAAAGAGAAGGAGAAGCTTTTGAGGTAGATGGTCTAGAGAAATTAAGTTTCTATATGTCCATCTTCCTTGTAGAAAAATGGGCTCTGTAGATTGGATTGGTTGAGAGTTTTCATGGAGCTTCTCAAAATGTGCAATCCACTTTTTAAGGAAAAGTTAAAAAAACTTAGCCCCACCAGATTTGTCTAGGTACGCGTATGCAGGTCAGAGTATTTTGAAATCCACTGTAATTGCCAACCACAATGTTTAAGACCTCATTAGGGTGCAGGAGCGATAAATCTAGTGCATGATTTTGGATTCTATAAATAATCTAATAATGCAGAGTTGCCATTATGGCAGGCGCTATTGAGGGGCTCCAGTAATTTGGAGCTGGACTTTGAAAGCATACAAAATCAGGGTCATCTAAAGCATTCGAACAACTGAAATCCAATATTGAGGGAAGCTCCAACTGTCCCTATGACTATATTTTGATACCTCAGGTATCTAATATCTAAAAGAGCAATTCTGGCAAAAACTGGAAGTCTTTTATGACCATACTAAGACAGAACTAGGCACCAAAATAAATGTGTATATCCTTGGTTGACTCATTAATGGAAGAATCTTGGGGGTTTCTAGGGAAATGAATTGTTCTTTGGTTGCTTGATCGTATATTAATCGAAGCTTGAGAGTTGAACATATTCTTTTATGAGTTTTGAGAATTGAACATATCCTCATGGATGGTGTTCTTTTTGTCCATGAGGATTTGGATTTTGAAGATGCATCATAGAAGGGTTAAGGAAACATTGATGTCTTTAATTTTTGAGATTCTAGGGGGTAACTTAACTCATACAGATAATGTCTTTAATTTTTGAGATTCTAGTGGGTAACTTAACTCATATAGATAATCAATCTTGTTGCTGATATATCTTTTAAAGGCAGGAGGAGGTAGGAGGGTAATATTAGCAGGCAGGTGCAGTTGGAGTACTTATGAGGTCTTCTATTTCTAGAGAGTCTCTCTTCCTTTTCTTGTTCATGATATTTTCCAATAAAGATAGAAAACTTGAGGCTCTGACACCATTCTAAACATCATGCATAAACAAAATTATGGCTAGCTTATAACCATAGCTATTTCTTAGATCCAAGGAGCAAAGCCGGTCCTCGTAATCTGTTAAGAAGAATCATAGGTCATATTATATCAAATGCATATGATCTACAATCAGTGGCAAATACACAGCGTGTTCTTTTCCATGAGTTATCTTTGTTTCATAGTATCAATTTTGAGATCAAAAGGGGAGGATTTAGAAAGACGTTTTATCTATAAGAGATAGTGTTTACGGAAGTGTTCTCTGCCTTTTCAATACAAACTGCTCCTTATATAGAGGGAGTTTGGAGAAAGCGATAAAGTAGTGCAATAATAACTACCACATTAAAGCATTTTAAACTAGTACACAATTTAAAAATGAAAAAGATAAAGCATGCTAAGACACGCTAGAAGTACATGCTTTAAATAAGATTGAATTGAACTTCAACTTTATTTATATTGTAAATGCTTGACAACCTTTTCTGATAGATTCCCTTGTTACTTGTTAGGCTCATGAGAATGATAGGGGTTCATATACATCATAATCATCACAGCCTGTGTAGTGTTTATAAGGGTCCAATGAACCAGGTTTAAAGATTGGAGTCTATGGGTCAAAAGTTTGATGAGTCTAGAGATGATGGAAAGGATCTTGGAGGTCATGCATTGGCATCTACTGCTAATGAAGAATCGTAAGTGTTTGCTTAGACTAAGTAGTTATTGGCTTTGGGAGAAGATTATCAAAGTCATCTTTTTTTATCTTTTTCGATCTGACACCAATGTTCTCTAGGATAAGTATCCTAAAGGGCATTAGCTTCAGGCACTCGTCGAAGCCCCTTAGGGACAACTCTGCTCTTCTCGCTCATGTAATGTTGAAAATTTCTGTATTTTTCATGGTGGTCAAACAACATAAATCTCTCTCCTCGTCACGAGCCTATCAACAAGTAATAAGGTAATTTGTCAGGAAAAGTCTGTCGAGTATTTACAGAAGAAATAAAGTTTTTTCAATCTTTTTTAAAGCATGTGCTAGTATGTTCTGGTATGATTTATTTTTTATTTTATTTTATTGGCAAAACGCATCCTGAGATCCTTGAACTTTGCCCTGTTTTACTATTGAGTACCTAATTTTGATTTTGTATTGATTGAAACCTCTAACTATTAATTTATAGCTTATTAAATCATTTTTTCACAATGGTTAACGAAAGTGCCTTACATGCGTGTCAAAAGCACGTCTAGGAAATTATGGCTGATGATTAGGATTGATCGGGTGATATGGAAAATAAAAAAAATAAAAACCATAATTAAAATTTAAAAAGGCTTAAAAACGTTACCGTTTTAGCCTTATCCACTCCCACAAAACGATACCGTTTTAGCCTTATCCACTCCCACCCCAAAATGCACCCTGCAATCATAAAAGTCATGTGATTTCTTGATGAAATCATAAAATGGTGGTGGCTAGAGAACTCTGGTGAAGGGAATGGGCCTCAGGGAAGATCTCAGTTTCTGGTTCGATAAATCGATCCTCTCCAACCACTTTCCGGACGCCTCTTGAAGTATTCCGACCGGACGAGGAGAGAGAGCAATTTCTTCAAGCTGTTTGGAGATATCAAATTCGATTTCAGAGAGTTTAGGATTTCGCATTAGGATCCATGTTGATAATGAATGAGGTAATGATCTCATTCTCATACTAATCTCATGCAAGTGAAATTAAAACTCCAAAATTGTTTGTGGGTTTATTTTTCTGTTGTTTTGTTCTATTGGCGCCTACTGTCTTTCATAGTTACCATTTCCTCTCTAATCTTCCTCTGTGCTTCTTCTTGTTGTTTGTTCCTTTGATTATGAATTAACTTTTCTGTATCAAACTCTTACTTTCTTGGTGCTTTAGGGAAAAGAAATGGAACAAAACTCCTCTGTTAAGCAATGGAATAAAATTCCTCTATTGCTAAATTTCGGTTGAATTTCTGAAGAATCTTCTTTAACTTTGCTTTTTCTCTTACAACCTAAATGAAAAAAATTACCCACTTGGGCCAAGAAGGTTTAGAACAATTGGGCTTGAGCTTCCATTTTGAGTGGTGGCAAAAGAGGAGTTCCTAGATCCATTTACAATGGAATTTGCTTTTAGTGGATCGGGTAGTATTTGCTTGTTTGGACTACTTAACTCTAACCTGACCCATGCAAGTGACTTTAAGGGAAGAAGGTTCTTGAGTTCTTCTTTCTAACGAACATAAGGCTAGAACGTAACCTGCCTTTGCTTCTGCTATCAACATTGCTTCGCAAAATCTCATCAATGGCGTCAGGAATTTCTCTGCCCGACTGGGACTATATATGGGTTTTATAGGTAGCTTCATAATATTCCAATGAAATTTTATCTTTACTTGTGTTTCTCTAAGATATTATCTTGTGGGTTCTGTGTTTGCTCTATTTTGTGAAATTAAGATAGATAAAGAGACAGATGCGAGTGTGGTTCAATGGAGATCGGGCATTCAAAGGAGGCCATAAGAGTTTTAAAAATGACACCGTATTTGTTTCCTTTTTATTGTATTTTTTTAATTTTTTTTTTAATTTTCCATGTCACCTAATTCAATATGAGTCGGCAGTTGAAATTTCTTGAATGTACTTTTAACGCGCGTGGAAGTCACTTCTGTTAACTACGGTGAAAAAATGATTTAATAAGTTAGAAATTAATAGTTGAAGGGCTCAATCAGTAGAAAATCAAAATTAGGAACTCAATAACAAAATAAGGCAAAGTTCAAAGATCTCAGGATGCGTTTTACATATTTTATTTTATATCTAAATTGTGTACTAGTGTGTTTTTGTATGCTTTATTGTGGTAGCTTTTATTACACTAATTTATCGTTTTCCTCAAACTTCCTTTATATAAAGAGCTTAGTTTATATTGTTAAGGCAAAGCACACTTCCATAGATATTGCCTCTTACCAATGAAATGCGTTTTTCTAAATTTTTTTTCCAATTTTTTTTCCTCTTTTTTTGATCTCAGGATTGATATTGTGCTAGATAGCTCATAAATAAAATCATCCTCGGTATTTGACGCTAATTGTGCATTCTATGCATCAATTTATACCTATGATCCCTCTAAACAATCATAAACATTAAGAGGACAACTTTTGCTTCTTGAATCAAAGAAATGGCAATAGTTATAAGCAAATCATAACTGTTTTTAAGCCTTTTGTTTAGAATGGATCCACTATGGGCTACACCTTTAGAGGATATAACAAACAGAAATAAATTTTTTGATTGAGGATTTAAAAAAAAAAAAAAAAAAACTTTTCCTTGCTATAAAGTCATTTCTTTCCTTTTTAGTCCTTGCAGGTGCCATTTTTAGTTGATCCGAACACTGGTGCTCAAATTGGTGGCTTCAAGAAGACCTTGGCTTATTTATTCGACACATATTCAGCAGCGACAACATAAATTTTCAACTTTTGGCTCTAAATTCTCAGCCACTTAAAATTGCCAATGGAGGCAATTCCGTGTATAGGCTGTAGTATATATTAACATAATGTTTTGATATATTGTATATTTATATAAAATTTGATACATTGGAGGAAACAGTGGCTATCATTTCTCTATTATTTTAAAATTAGCAATTTTAGTTTTTATACTATCGCTAGTGAAAATATAAGATTTTGAGAGCTTAAGGTTTTTGATATTTTATAGTTTAAGAACTAAAATACAATTGATTTTAAAATTTTTTAGGACTAATTGAAAACTAATTTAAAATGTTAGGGATTGACATATTCATGATTTTATAATAAAAAATTTATAAAATCTTAATTATTTAGTAAATTTTAGAGATTAAAATTACTAGTTCCACAATGTTTATTAAATAGAATCTCATGAGACATCTTGTAATGGGAAATTATCGTAAATGCTTGAAGTTTATTATCGTTTATTTCAAAGAAAAAAAAGTTTGTTATAATTGGTATTTTAGTTTTTGTTGTTTTTAAATTAATAATTTTAGTTCTTAAATTATTAAAGTATGTCCTAGTTATATATGTATGTTTTTTGGAAAATAGATCTAAGATTGATTTTCCTTGTTTAATGATAAAAAAAAAAAAAATAATGATAAATGTAAAATTTTGGGTATTATTTTTTTTTCTTTTTTATAATTGATAAGAACTAAAAATGATAATACCAATTGGATTATGAAGATCGAGCTCAAAACTTATATTGATAGGAGTAGGCCTCTAACATTTAAAAAGGTTAATTACTTAGGAGCCTTTATTTTTTTTAAATTTTATTAAATAATTTTTATATTTCTAAAATTATATTAAATAATTTATATATTTTATTTTTGTTAAAAAATAAATTCTTCTTTTAAAAAATTTATTAAATCAATCTAAATTTTTTTATTATCCCTCATTTTCATTTTCATTTTCACTCCTTTAATTTCACTCTCACCTAAATAAAAAAAAAAAAAAAAAAAACAAATAAGATCGAAAATTAAAAAAAAAAAAAAAAAAAAATTCACACTTCTGGAACAATTTAAAAAAGAAGAAGAAATTCACACTTCTGGAAAACAAACCCATATGAATTTTCATTTGCTTACTCGGACAAATTAATACAAAAGATATCAAATTTAAAAAAAATCAAATATTCAATAGTCTGTATGCGGATTGCAATTGTTCACACCGCCAACTGTTTGCATCGTACCTGCAACTCACTTGCGGCCTTTTATTGGGTGAGGAGCTGGTCACTATTCTCTTTAGTGTACGATTGCAGTTGCCTAATTCTTTCACTTGGGTGGTGCGAGCATCAGCAGTCGCATGCAAGAACAGAGCGCCAAAGAACAAGCTTTTGCATGCAATAGAAAAGCCATAAAACCCATAAATCTAAGCCAACAAATCCATCAAAATTTCACTAACAATTTGAACGATACTCATACTAACAAGACCACTATCCATGCAGTACCAGTCCTCCCAGTCACAGTATACTGAACAACACCAATGACAATGTTCCTGCTAAGAATTATTCAGATCGGGTTCTAGAGAAGTCGAGAGGAAAAGAATCAGAAGAACTTACTGGAGCTTCCATGACCATCCAATTGTTAAACCAACTAGAAACGCTATACATAAAGGACCCAAAAACACCATCATCTCCAAACACAGACCCACCATTGAAGGCTTCTCCAAAATCCCATACAAATCGCATACAGTGGGGCGAGTTCTAGTTTAGATGGCGTTGAGAGCGAGGAGGGAGGCGTTGTCGAGATCGAAGGCACGAATGAGGGATTGCACTCGGTTGTGGAGGTTGAGTCACAGGCCGACTAATGCGCTGGTGAAGTCCGACAGACGAGGTGCGTTGGGGTCACGTGGCAGAGGGTTGGGATTGCGCTGAAGGTCATGGAGAGGGGGTTCGATGCGGAGTCGACGCTTGCATCTTCGGCGTTCTGCAGCTGCTTGCTCGGCGAAGGAGAAGGCAAAGGTGCGAGATGAGGGGAGGAGAGGAGATGAAGAAATGGGATTAGATAAGGATGGAATTGGGTCATTAAAGATGGAGGTTTGGGAGATGGACGTCTTGTGAGAGAGGGTGAGGTATTGGAGGACTCTGATTAGCTGTTGATAAGAGGCGGTTGTGATAGAGATCTGTGGGGGATTGAAGGAGATATAGAGGAGTAACATGGAGATTTAGAGAAAAGGACAGTGCAAAAGAGGGTCAGAGATGGAGGCAATGGAGTTGAAGATGGAGGGTGGGAGACGGAAGGAGAAGGATTATGAATAATGAATGAAAAGGATATATATGGGTATTTTGGATATTAAAATAAAAATTTTAAATAAAATTTGATTTTTGTGCTTCAACTGATGTATAAAGGGAAAAAATTGGAAAAAAATTATAGTCTAATAAAAATATAATTTAGAAAGTATTTAATATAATTTTAAAAATATAAAAATCATTTAGGGTGTGTTTGGTTGTAAACGAGATTTTGAAAAACAGAATTTTAAAAATGCCGTTTCAAAATAAACTGAAATGCCTAATTTAAATTTTTTCTTTTTTAAATTTTAAAATGCCATTTTGAATTAATTTGTCAAATATTCTAAAATCTCATTTAATATTTTTTAAATTTTAAAACGATATATGTCCATTTTAAGGACATCCAAGCACCCTCTTAATATATTAACTCCATTAAAAAATTGCCAAGCTCAAGCTGCGAGTAGGTCCAAGGTACTATTGTCAAAAATACTTCTTTCTCTTAAATTTTCATGAGTCAAAAGTAATTCCCTCTAAATCATTATATAAAGCATAAAATATGGCAAGTGATGAAAGGTTACTGTTAACACCGGCTAAAAACTTCTTCTTGTATAAAATTAGTGTAAAAAGCTGTATTGTTTACTCAAATTTAGGATAGATTTTTTTTTTATTATAATTATTTACTTATTTGTAAGTTTTTCTTGTGTAGGAAGTATTTAAATTAGGATAGAATACAACTTTAGAATTAATTATGTGCTTATTTAAATGGCTCAATTATATATTTTATTTCTTATATTCAATCAATAAATAACTAATTTTGCTTTCAGATTATGTGATCAGCATTCAAATTGATGACTAATTAAAATCTATATATTCACCATGATAACTCCTTGAAAACTTATATATTTACCTTGGGATGTACGATAGCAATCTATCTATCCCTTTGAATTAATAGTTTTTTGCAATTTATATATTCACTTTAAGATTTACAGATCTTTGAAATCTATATCTTCGATCTCAAATTGGAGTTGGTAAATCAGTGAAGATATTGCAGGAATCAATATGACTATATAAGTCTTCTTACTTTCACCAAGAAAGTTCGTATAGAGTGGCCTAACAAATTACTAGGAGTAATTATTCATATAACACAACAGTAGATCAATTTTCAACATCGATAATTAATCCAATTGTTTGACAAGACAAGTGCACCTATTGGCCTAATAATTTTCAAACTTCATATCAAATTAAAAATTGTTCATTGGTAAGAGCAATTATGAATTTAGAGATGTCATATGATAGATCTATATCTAATTATTATTGCTCAAATTATGAGAATAGAATTGATAAGCCGACTGATCTCGGGAAGTGGACAACACCTTATAGTCTATCCATATATAGTTATTCTTATTCTTATGGTCGGCTCATATATAATAATTTAATTCTTACCTAGATAACATGAGAAGAATTGATAGGCGGATTGAATATGGGTGGCAAGTTGATGGCTGACATGTATATAAAGACACTTCACATAGCCATAAGTTCAATATTTATGGAACTATATTGTCGAATAAGGAGTTCAAAGAAGAATAACAAATTCCATTAAATTAAGGAATAAGTGTCGGCCAAACACGACTTGTATGTGACTATATTAATAGACCGATTTATAATGACACTATGGGGCAATGATATTGGCGACCAAATCATTTTATAGTTGCATCTTTATGTGGAATGTAACAAAATTTTATACCTACTCTTAATTGCAAAACTTAGAAAAGTTTAGAAGAAAATGAAATGTAAATGAACTATTCCATCTTCAAGAAGTAACCATACAATCTCGTATTCATATCAATCTATTGAACTAAAAAAAATATGGCTAATATAAAATTTGAAATTAACCAAATTAAAGTACAAATGTCTTTTGATTGTTTTAAAGTGGGCCCCTGTTACAATCTAATGGCTCTAAATATAATTGTAGTTAACAAAACCCAACACTAGTTGTGAAAGGATCCCAACCTGTTCAATATATAGGTCGAACTGTCAGTTAACCTCGGTCAGGGGTTTGATATCGATAAGATGTCTTAAAGTAGCTCAGTATGTAAGTCTGTACTGTCAACCTTGCTACTCCAAGGTCTTGATATGTAGGCTGCAAGAAACGTCAATCAAGATGTGATATGCAGGCTGTGAGGAACAGTTAACCATGAATGTGAGTATATAGGTTGAGCCTTTAACTCAAAAGGTAGAACTACTGCTCTAGGCAGAGAATAAAGTAAGTCAGGTTTTTGTATGTATAGAGAGTCAAAATGAATTTGCAATGTCTTATTTATACTGAATGAATGGCAGTTAATTGGGAGGCAAGCCACGTTCCTAAAATACAGGTTTTAACTGTCACATGACGTGCCCTCTTTTAACTATGTCGGGACCTAATGGACAAGGACACGTGAGGATCGGTCAAACCACTTAGTGGACGTGGTCAGATGAGTTCAGTGGCATGACAAGTGGCAATAACTACTCCAATCGTGCCCACATTTACTCAGTTGCACGATCACCGAATGCATGGCAATAAGATCGAACCATACTAAGGACGTGTTTTTTCTTCAAAGTTTTCACCATGTGCATATGATGTAGCTGTCCTTTTAAATATGGGATTCTCACATTGTATGGGCTTCCATTCTTTCAAGTTTTTCTAATAAACCCAAAAAAATATTAGGCCTTCTCTTTAGGCCTTGTCCTTTTTTGGACCGTTGTCAAGAATACCCCTGCAACTTTTTATCTGATGACTCGGAAGGTAAAAAGTTGTACTCTTTTTACACCGGCCTCATTAAGTACTTTGGATAGCTGGAATATAACTGAAATTCAGGAAGCTAGAGCGTCATGAATTTTCCCACTATTTATACATCTACTTGACAGCTGGAAGATAACTATTGAGACTCTTTACTTACTTAGGTAACCGAAAGATCATGAAACTCTTCATTTGCCATCAAAGTACTTAAAAAAAGCACCTCTGTCTCTATTCATTTTTTACTTTTGCTCTCAAAGTTACCTCAATTTTCTACTCAAAATCCTCTCAACTCGAGTTCTTCGTATTTTTTAATATTCAAGTAAGTATTCAAACTTTCTTTTAGGTTTTTTATTGTTTAATCTTGATTTTCATTCACTTAATTTTCTTTATTGTTTATCTATATCAGTTGTTTTAAGGCAAAGAAAAAAACTACCAAAACTCATTCTCCTCGAGCTTTGTATCATGCAATGGTCCACTCAAGTGATCTTGTTAACCTCCAAGTTCTAGAGATAGTGATATTAAGGGTCTAGTTCTTATCGAGAGGGGTAATGCCCTTGAGCGCTTCCTGTTTAGTAGATTTTCACCATCTGGGTTCAATAGAAAAAATTATATGCATTCCTGGAACCAAAACAAACCTTCTCGATCTTGGCCAACCGTTCCTATTAAATTTGTGGCCTGACATCAACACTTAGCCCCTACCTTTGCCAATAACTGGAGAACAATATGGATCGATGGTCTCCTGTCTTTTACCCTTGACCGAATCCCTTTTTATAAATAGTTGCTTTTTCCAGCTTTGCTATTTTGGTCAGGTCGAGCCAATGTTTTTGTTTTTCAGTTCATCGCTATGTCAATTACTTTTTTTGACTTAGCTGCATTATTTAATCTTCCATTATATGGTGATGTTTAGAAGCTGACACAACCAAACTCACCATTTATTCTGCTAAAAATAACTGTAACTACATCAATTTTCTTAATCTAAATAGAAAGTCCGATCCCAAAACAAAATTTTAAGAGCATGTCGCTTTCATTTTCTATTGGCTGTGCAAGTTTGTCTTTTGCACCGCCTCAGTAAAAGTTACCAAAAAACACCTCAAGTTAGTCATCGCCCTCGCTCGGGGACAAAAATTGATACTCAACCCCTATATTCCTGCCAATGTCTATCGATCCATCCACACATTTTTATATGAGGGGAATAATTCTCTTTTGGTTTGGTCATTGGCCCCCCTATGGATGGTCCAAATATGGCTTATGACCTATTTTCCTTAGCTTATTCATACTTCTTCCATCACATCCACTAAATTAATTCCACATTTCGGTGCTTGGGTTTAAAGACTGATCTTTTGAGTAAGTTTTTGAGTTCTTTTATTTGACCAAACAAAGGGATAACTCCAAATTCTGCCCTTTCTGCCCTTGTACTTTTGGTCCTGAATGGACTCAATTCAAGTTCTCTACTAGGACTATTGAGGATGGAAAAGTGTGTGATGAATGGGCCAGTGCTTTATTAGCCCGAGACCTCCACCTGAGCACTAGTATTGACAACAAGTGTGGGGTTGAAGTTTATCATCCAAATATGTGTGCCCGATAATTTGGCCTAATCTAGTGTCTTTCCCTTCCTCTTGCTTACTTATTCAATGATGGGCCCTTGAATTGGCCACTTGTTATTCTCGACACTATCTCTAAAATAAATGAGATAGCTATAGATAGGTTAGCCGATCTCATAATCCATGACTTCTTAATATCCCCTCAGTGTACAGTTCTTTATTTGGCCTGGTGGGCCGATCAAGTGAAAGATCATATGAATTTATCGATGGAAGGGTTCTGGGATATGCAAGATTTTTCTCCACCAGTGAAACCGTCTAAATGTGTTTTCTCTTATATTGGCTCCTCTTTTGACATGCAGGAATCGGCCTTAGTAAAGACCAAAGGTTCGCACATTCGCAAAATCATTGCCTTTGAAAAATTTTATTGCTTTAAGTACAACTATCAAAAGCCAAACAAGATGATCCAAAAAGTTCAGGAAGTTTAGAGAGAGACATCCAGACTGAGGCCAACCGCAAAGTTCTGGCAGATAAAAAAGAGCTACCAAGGCAAGGCAAAAAATCTTCGTCGAGGATGCTATGCTTCAAGCTAGGCAAAGTTCATCTAAGGCGACAACTATCTGTCCAGGATGGATCCTAGTCAAGGTTCCTTGGTTCAAGTGGCCTACAAATCCAAATGCCTCATTCGGTATAGTATGTGTACAAATCAGCCGAGCCGAACGGAGGAAAAGGAATAACGCCACTTGGGCTGGTTCTTATATGGAAGATTAGCCGAGCCAGACTAAAGGGATTACTTTTGAACATTTGCACGAAAATGATCTTATTCGATTAGGTATACTTCTTTCTCTATAGCTTGATTTTTTAACTCAACTGATTAACTTGTTTTGCATAAGCCAAGCTTGGTAATATACCAGAAGTCCCATGCAAAGTTGTTGAATTAACAGTTGTTGATCCTCCATGAAAGAGGACAAAAACAATGGTACCATGAAACATTATCTTTATTAGCTTTCGTCTTCTTAATTTACATAGCTAATCAATACCATTATTTTCAGACCCACCGAAAACCAAGCTGACCTACTGGATCATCTCAAGTTAAAATCAAAGTGAAACAACCCTATATTCCTCCTTCTGAAGCCTCTCAGTTAACTTCTAAATCGACTTCTTCGACTTCCAAATCTCAACATACAAAATCACAAAAAGCCGATCTCGTTCAGACTTAAGAGACCAGTAATATTTTTGAACAAATTAATGAGTACCAGCCTAAGCCTGAGACTGAGGTAACTTCCTCAACTTTTCCTTTGTAGCTATCTTGGTTTAAATTCATTCTCTAAATTCCTTTCTCTTGTAGATTAATTGGGAAGAATAGGACAATTTCTTCTCATCTTCTGCTACCGAGCCTATTATCTTGGAGCAAGTTTCTCCCTTAGCAATGGATAAACCAGCCAAGTCCGAGCCTGAATCTGACTCGACTGCTATCAGGATTCAAGCTCTCTTGGACACTTTGTCCAAGTTGAAAGAACTTGGAGTTAACTTTCTTTTAGATGATGAATCCTCCAAATTAGCTCGAGACTCCCTTAATTTCATTTCCTCGAATGCCACCGAACTACACATGTCTATCGGTCTCAAGGATCATATAAGTCATCTATCAGTGGATTTTGACAACATGACTCAAAAATTAAGGCCAGCTGATGATGTGGTCTCTCTGTATAAACAAGTGTTGTTACATGCCGTCGGGGCTGACATAACAGAACAACAATTGAGGAAAGAGGGTCATAAGATAGTTGCCTAAGGGAGGAAGCTGATAGAGGAACGTGAACAGCTCAAATCTAAGCGCTAAAGACTTGAAGCCGAACTTGATAAGATTAAAACACGACTTTCTGAGGTTGAGAACTTGGAAGAACATAATTCTAGAGCTGTGCAAACTTTGAAGGTTAACATTGAAAAAGTTCAGGCTGATAGGGCAACTATAACCCAAGAAGTTCAAAAACTCTATCTCAAAAAATCAAGATTGAAGCTGTGTCGGTTGAAGCTGCTCGTGATTTTGAAGAACTACTTAAGCAATTATCTTAATCATTATTTGAATTTGGACAACCTGCAAGCCGATTTTTGAACAATTATATGAATATTTTGGTGGCCATATGGCCTACCCTCTTTATATATATATATATATATGAATGCTCTGATGATTTTGATACTAATTTTGGCAGCCAAAGGGTAGATCTTTTTTTTTTGCTCATTAATCGACCTTAATTGATCTTTAATATTTGTAAATTCTTTGATGCTTTGAATGTTTGCTTATTTTTTATGCTCGGTTTGCTACAAACAAATAACTTGAAAGAACGGCTTTCAACTTAGCCAGTTCATACTTTCATTAATCAAAAGAAATTGACTTTAAACAAACTAAATTATCAATAACAAAAATATTTACAATTTGACATGATCGGCTTAATGAAAATTAACATGAAATTACAAAGCCGATTTCCAAATATTGTGACTTAATTATTCATTGGTAAACAAAGATTGGTCAACCCCTTCCCACAAGAACGAAACATTAGGTTTTAGAAATTTTTCATTAATGGACCAGTCGTGATCTTCTCCATCTGAATCAAATAACTTGTAAGCACTATTACCCTTGATTTCTTTCACAACAAAAAGGGTCTTCCCAATTCGGCGACCATTTTCGCAGCTCAGGATCTTTGTGGCCGATTAATAGAACTGTTTTCCACACAAGGTTACCGACTTTAAAATCTTTCGAACTAACTTTCTTGTTGTAATCCATTTCCACTCTTTTCTTCTGGGCTTGCATTTGGTCTAGCACTGTTAACCGATCATAATCCATATCATCCAATTCTCTAAACATTGGTTGGCATATTGATCGGCTGTTAACTCATCTTAGTGTATTCGCCTTAATAACTTTATTGTTAGCTTGGTTAGGATCATTTCATGGTGTCCAAATGCCAATTAGCAGGGAGTTGCACCCATTGTCATTTTCAACATAGTTTGGATAGCCAATAAGGTCTTAGAGAGCAACTCATGCCATTCCCTTGGATTATCCTCCACCATTTTTTGGATATTACGCTTTATAATTTTTTTCAAGCCGAATGGCATTACAACCCATTCATAAGCTCCAATCAGCCCTGAACATCTAAAAGTTGTCTTATTAACATCCTCCTCAGCTATCTTTATCTTATTGTAGCCTAAATGCTCATCCATAAAATTGAGTATTTGATTGCATGTTGCCGCCTCAATCATCGTATATGAGATTGACATCAGGTATTCATCCTTAGGAGTCACCAAATTCAAGTTCTTGAAATCAACACATATCCTTACCTTCCATTATTATTCATAACAATAACTATGTTAGATAGCCATTCCATATAAGTAGCCCTTATGATAAACCTAGCGTCTAAAAGTCTCTTAATATCTTCCCGAACCGATTCCTCTACTTCTTTAGACATTTTGTGTATAGGCTGTTTGAACGGCTTGTAACCAGGCTTTATGGGGAAGCCGATGTTCCACTAATTCTCGACTTAATCTAAGTAATTCATCATAGTCCCAAACAAAGTAGTCCCTAAACTCCTTTAACAAAGCAATGAGCTTTGCCCCGAACTTAGCATTCAGTTTGACACTTATAAATAATGGCTAAACCTTTCCATCTGTACCCACATCTATTTCTTTTAAAGGGTCTTGACTTTAGTAGGTTCATCTTCCAGCTTTGGAGATGCCAATTTCAAATCTGTTTATAAATATATAAACATATATATATTAGGATTTCTAATTTTCATCACTCAAAACTATGTATTAGTGTGTGTGAGTGTATATATATTAGGATTTTTAATTTTCATCACTCAAAACTATGCATTAGTATTTATTTATTTTATTATGTTAAAGAATAATAATTGTTCTTTTAACACATGCAAATTGTCTATTTAAACTTACATTTAATTCATGTAATGAATTTTTAAATGCAGAGATATTTATGAGATTGTTGGAGTTTTTTTTAAAAATTTTGCATTTATTGGATTCAATTTATTTAAGTACTCTCATGCTAAATTTTTAATGTTTTAACAATACATAATATTTTTAATGTATTAGGCATATTTACATTTTAATTATATTTAGTTAATATTTTATGCCTCTGAATTTCATTAATATTTTCTAAATAAATTTATTCTTATTTTCAGTTATTATTTATGAATTTTATAAATATATATAAATTTAATAATATAAAATTTAAATGGAGAATGGGAATCCACATGGAGAATGGGGAAGGGATTAAATTGTCCCCATTTATGAAATGGGAATGGAGATGGGATGGTTCCCCCATCTTCACCCCGCCCCATTGTCATCCCTACCCATTGTTCAATGTACCGAGACTTGGGCTTAGAAGTTAGTCGATCTCTTAGATCTCTTGATCGGCTAGTTTTGGGCTCTCCTATTTGGCCCCTTGATCTTTGTCATGGTAATCTTTCCTTGGAAATATACAGTGGCCAAATCGGTTGTATGGGCCTGTGGGCAACTACATCCCTTTATTGCGAGTAGGCCCAACTTTGTGCACTGTTGTTGACTTTTCAGGTGTTCCTTGCTCCCTGATCTTTGGGACCATCTGAATTTCAGATTTACAAGATGGAAAAGTCATGCAAGCGTCTAAATGAATTACCTTTGTATCTGTCTTAGCTGATGTATATCGAACTGCAATATCTTAGAAGAACTAATTAGACATAAGTGAATTAAATTAGTAGGAATTAATGAATAGAATGAGGAAATAGTTGTGTATCTTATAAAATTTTGTTAGATAGCTAAGATAGCCATTTAAGAGCAAGTGTTTAATTGTTGAATTTTGTAGTTACGAGTTATAAAATGGATAATTGGTAACAAAAAGAGAGTAATTAGCAGTGATATTATAAAAGGTAAGGATTTACTTGTAATGGATTAGAAAAGCAAGGAGCAATTGAAAAATTTACAAGTAAATGGAATTTGGGACTCACCATCATCATCATTTTCTTACATATATAAAAATCAAAATATTTTTTATTTCTTTCCAATGGGGCCGACCACTTTGGTGAAAATTTCGCCAAGTATAATTATTTTTATAATTAACAAATATCTTATATTTATATAATTAACCAAGACACTTGTCTATTTTCAACAACTTTCCTATCTACTTATATTTTATCATCATCTTTTATATTTATTTTAATAATTAAGAGTTAACATAATTGTTTTTCCTTCATTAATGGGGCTGGCCACAAGGATAAAATTTTTTCCAAGTATAATTTTTTTTATTTTAGTTAATTAATATTCATCCATTTATTAAGCCAACACTTGGCAAATTCTTGAAACTTCTTATCTCCTTAACATTTATCTTTAATTTGTTATTTTCACGACCCGCTCTCGCGAGCCGCGACGGTCCTATGGCACGGGAGATGCAAATGGCGACCGGCACCCGTAGAATCCAATATCAACCATATCAATCCTATCAATACAATATGCATGTGTACAATTTCTATTTATTCATTATCAATCACAACCTGTCATATATTCTCAATTAACTGTATTAACAATACCCACAGAATTATATCAATCATAATATATATATATATTGTCCATATCATAGTATTCTCATTTAGATACATGTTCATTTCCTAGCTAACCCATACATACCTATGGAGCAGCTAGATTATGAACACCAAAATACAATTGTTATACAAAATAAGTATCTAGAATGTACATCAGATATCTGTTGCAAAATCCTCAGAGAAACGGAAGTCTGGATTCTGCAACTCTAATCCTCTCCTGAAAGGGGTAAACAATGAGCAGTGAGTATAGATGATACTCAGTGAATTCACATGCATCG